>VZTJ01004286.1:3337143-3442648 GCA_013397795.1 Orthonyx spaldingii | reverse complement strand
AAAAAAAAAAAAGGAAACAGGCTGGAAAAGCCTATTCAGAGGATTGGGGACCAGGTTATTTTGATTGCCAGTATGCAAATAAGGGAGGATGTGGATAAATGGCATGCAGGGATGTGATTTTATTTATTTATTTTCTGAAACTCTTGCTAGAGTCTTCCAATTTATAAACTTCCTGTTTCTATAGTGAAATATCAATTTAAGGCTTTTCTTATTCCTTCATTTTCTAAGTGAGCTTGGAAAGCCACTGACAGTGAATTTGGAGCATATTTAGAGCAAGTGGCTTGTTTTGTTTAAGATTATTATCAACAATTGATCATGTAAGAGATGCTTTGATTTGTCCATCCTTCCATGATTTATATTTTTCTGTCTCTACCCAGAAGCAAAACCAAAACCCAAAGAGTGGATCTCAGGGGACCTCCTGTAGCAAAGTTCTGATTCATCGGTCCACCACGTTCATCACCTGCTTCAAGGGACACAAAATCCAAGATATACTGGAATAATTAGTGCAGAGAGCTACACCTGCACAGGGAAATATGATCAGATCCACCACCAGGAGAAATGTGAACGTGGATAAGAACCACATTCACTGGGAAAAATAACCCTTTTCAGTAACAGGCATGGCAGACTACTCCTGCTTCCTGCCACATTTTCCTTTGGTTTATTTGCAGCTTATTACACCACAACAATTTGTTGGAAATTTCCATTCTAATTCTGCAATTAGGAATGTGAGTAAATCTTTAGCTGTGCTGAATGAAAACTCAAGTGGTTTGTCCAAAAAACTTAAAAAATGAAGTTTGGGTACTGGAAGGTTAAAATAACCAGTCATTACCACAGGACATTTTCTGATGTGTTTCTTGTATCAAATCAACATTCTCAAAAGGAGAACTAATTGAATTTTCTATTCTTCAAGAAGCAAATTTAGAGAAAGGTAGGTGCAGCCTAAAAAAATGTGATCCCCTTCCATGTCCTAAAATTATAGTAAGGTAAATTCCTCACATTTTGATTTTAGTAAGTAGTAGGTTATGTAAAATTGAGAAGGAAGCAAAGAAGCTACAGCCAATGACACCAAGATGCTTTCCACAAAAAAAAAAAAAAAAAATACCATTTATGGAGCAGCAGGATAAATTTCATTTTGTTTCCAGTTACTGTGCCTTAAAATCTCCCTCAAATTTATGACTCCTGTGACAAAAAGGACGGCGAGATTTCAAGCTCTCTGTACTTTCCCTCTCCACCAACTAAAGGAAAGCTTGAGATCTTTCAGTGCAGAAGGCTCTAACCACCCTCCATTCAAGTTTTCCTTGTCCCAGACTTTGTTGGAAGCAGGGGAGGAGCAGAACTGCTGTCCTGTATTTTGTGCGAGCATCGGAACCCGGCGGAGACGAGCGCCCACAGCCCCTGAAACCAAGTATGGGTCGCCTGAGAGTTTGCTTACGAGGTCTTACCCACGCTTGATTTCGGGAGCCACGGGGCTGCTTGGGCACTGTCTGCATCCCACAGAAGCCAGTGTGGGGTGAGGATGATGAGGGCGACGTCTGTCTGCACCGAGGCCTCGCAGACCCCTTATGAAACAAAGGGGTTTTGGCCAAGAAACACATATGCCTGATCTTATGGCTTATATTTCCTGCTCAACATTCCTCTTACATCATTTGTACTGTCTCCGTTGCACTTTACTGGGACTAATAAACATTCCACACTTACTCTGCAATGTATTTTCTCCCTGCAAGACAACCTACTTGCTATTAGCATGTAAACTGCACACTTGCCAGTCAGGCTAACCTCATCAATCTTGTCCAAGGCAGAAGAGCTTGTACCCTCTTACAAGATTTCTGGGACTGCACTTTTAAGTTATTCATCCATTTATTTGAAAGGAAAAGAAAAAAAAAAATCTTACAAGATTTCATCTCTAGACTTCAAAAATAGGACATATTAATGGAAAGAAAAAGGATCACTAGAGTTATTTTTACACTCAAATTTGAATTTTTTCCCCCACAGGAATCCATTTTTGTGTCTCCCAGAAGACTATAGTACAATTCCATCCCTGCTTTGAATTAGGAAGGCAGAATAAAGGAATTAAGATTTTTAAAATAACTATCAAAACCACGCCTTGGATTTCTGTGTTTGTGCTCTTGCTCAGTAATGACTCGCCACTCACCCCCTGAGGAGCAGAATAAATTAAGCATGTACCATATTAACAAGCTTCTTATTCTGGGGCTGACTCCAACACCCCTGCATGCCCCTGCATTGTGTGCAGAAGATGAGCTCCTCCAGGCCTTGGAGAAGGAGGCTTCAACCTCACCCTGCCACCCTGGCCTGCAGGAAAGGCAGTCCCTGCTGGGAAGGGCTGGCAGGGGGAACCAGGTGAGGAAAGAGGGTCCTTGACGTGTCCTTGAGAATCACAGCCTGACCTGGGTCAGCATCCTGGCTGGCTCGTGACTGGGAAATGTCCTGGCTGGCTTGTGACTGGGAAATCAGCACATCAGGAGGGAAAGGAAGAATTATAAAATCATAAAACAGCCAGGGCTGGAAGGGACCTTAAAGCCCATCCAGTGTCACCCCTGAAATGTGCAGGGACACCTTCCACTACCCCAGGGTGCTCCAAGCCCTGTCCAATCTGGCCTTGGACATTTCCAGGGATCCAGGGGCAGCCACAGCTTCTCTGGGCCTCACCACCGTCACAGGGAAAAATTTCTTCCTAATATTCCATCTAACCCTGCTCTGCTTCATTTTGAAGCCACTCCGCTTGTCCTGTCACTCCAGGCCCTTGTAAACTGTTCTCTCTTCATCTTTCCTGTAGCCCCTTCAGGCACTGGAAGGCCACAATGAGGTCACCCCAAAGCTTCTCTTTTCCAGGCTGAACAACCCCAGTTCTCCCAGCCTTTCCTTGTAGCAGGGGTGCTCCACCCTTCTAAACTCTGTTTGTATTCTTTTGAGATTTCCCAAAACAAAACTTGCATCTGGGCCACCGGATACAAGTGTTGCAGATGGAAACGGAATTTGTCTAATTTTTCAAAACTCATTTGTACTTTTTGGGGGTTCCACATACTGTAAAACTGAGTTCCCTCATTTTGTGCTGCTTGGAAAAGTAACTTTTCACTTTGTCTAAAGAAATGACACACGGGCAACTTCATTTTGCAGTAAGGAGAGAGAGACAGGCAAAGATTATGAGCCTCGCTCAAGCCTGTACAGGAAAATCACCAAAATAATAAAAAGACCTTTTTAAATTTCACCCCTGGTATTTCAGAACCAACTCCTGGATTCCTCTGGAGGATTTGTGAAGGAAGAATTTCAATATGTTCCCTCTGCCTGAATTAACATGAGACTTCATTAGACAGAAGTGAACCCAAAACCTGAAAGATTAGACCTGTAAGTGCAAAAACATTGGGCATTTCAGAAGCTCCTTTCTTTAGCAGAGCTGCTCCTTTGCAAAGCTTTTCCAGATGCTCTTCACAAATGGGGCATTGCTCAGAATGTGAACAAAAGCTTTCACCAGTAGGAAGCGGGGGGAAAAGCAGCCACATTATTTCATTCTGAAGAGTGGTGTTGTACAGCAATTACTTTGCATAAAATCTTCCATAATGAATTAAGAACCCCGAGTTAGTGCAGCAGCCGGGCTGACAGAGCAGGCAATCCATCACAGAAATGATTCATAAATTAAACCATCCCCAGCTACGGCCTTCACATATCACTGTATAATAGCTCCTAAGGAGTCATTATGGGTATTCTGTCAATAATGCATAAACTTCATGACCCTTTTAACTCCCACCTCCCCTCAGATCCAAACAGTAATGGCCCATCACTCCTTCCCCGTCCCTGATTCCTGGGTGCTGTTTTCTCACCCCATGGAAGTCAATGAAAGTGCTGCCATTGATCTTCAGCAACACAAACTTGCCTTCCCCTCACCTTAACTCTAACAAAGAAATTCAGACTTAAAAGTGCTGCCAGGGCTGGAGCTGCATGCAGAGGACAGGGAAAAACTAAGGAAATTAAGGATTAATTTCCAAATATTATTGCCAAAGCTCTGTGCAAACCATTGTTGGTGTGGTACACAACATGCAGAGAGATGGGCTTGTTCAGTTTAACTGCTACCAGTTCTGTTAATCCTCCTCAACCTCCTGCTCTCACATCATACTTGCACATGCAGTTTCACCGATTAAGAAACGAAAAAGCCAGGAGGAAACGCCCCATTGAACATGGCCTACAAGACTTGGTGGTTTTTTTGAAATATCCCACCACAGTTCCACATTCACCAGACCCAAACAATGAACCACCAGCTAAACATCAGCACTGCCAAGATGAGCCCTGCTGAAAGGCTCCTCCTGCAGCATCAGGGTCCCCAGAAGCACCTCAGCAGTGACTGCCAAGGAAAGGTGCTTTTCAGGTGAACTGTTTTATATCAAGAAGTAAGAAAAAGCATCATTTCAAATCTGGAATATATTGGTTAGGGAATAAAATAAGAGAATGTGAGTCTGACATTTTGCAGACCTTGTTGGAAGCCAGCTATTTGCAGAGAGTTCTTTCAGTGGAAGAAATATGATGGCCAAATTCAAAAATAAGTATATTAATACTAAACCATACATAATAGGTTATACCTTTATTAGTTTAAGGACTACTTAGCAGAAGGAAACTCTTCTTTCTTTTAAACACATGAAGAAGTTAAGCAATCTTGGTTTGTTATGTACAAGAATCTATCCTGTACCTTGGTATGAAACAATACAAAAGCAACACTTCAAATATCACAGGGGTTTTGCTTAGAAGGAAGATTTAGGAAAAGAAAAAAAAAAAGTCCCTTTTTAGCACAATGCAAAACCAGGAGAATTTATACTGCCCATGAAGTCTCTCAGTTTAGAGATCTATCTGAAATTAATGAAAACTAAAATTCTGGGGTTAGATGAGGATGCCCTTCACTGTGCAGCACGGAGTTAGTCTGTGCAACCTGCAGCTGCACACACCTGGAAAAGCAGAGTAAAACACAGGCTGTCTCATTCCTGCAGCTCCTGCAAGTCATTGCTATTCTTCTTACACCTTGCAGGGTTCACTCGCAGATCAGTCACATCAATTACTGCTCTGTGCTACCACGCTCTGATATTACCTCAAGGAAAGCTCTGCACATCCAAATTCAAAGGCTGCCAAGGTGCAGTCGTGACTTAAACGTTATCATTCCGTTTTCACACGCAACAAGGAAACCTATCATGGTGAAAATGGGTGATCAGCCAATTAATCTGGCGTTCACTTCATTTACATCTGCAGCTTGCAGTTCTAACAACAGAGTGGAAGTGTTGGGGTGTTTTAGCAGTGAACATTACTCATAGTTTACTGGAATTTTCCAACAAAAAGAAAACAATGAGAGTGAGAGATGAACACGAACTGCAAGGAACCACACATCCTGAGGGGGGTTCTTTCCAGTATTGCTCTTCGGGATGGTTCAGACATTTCTCTTTCAGGGATTTTATGCATGGTAAGCAGTAAAAGTAACCAGAAATATTTTCATTGCACCAGCCTTCTGGATCCACCAGAATAAATCACCTCTTAGAATAGTAGCACCAAATACTTCATGTCAGTTCAAACCTCTGGATGCCTAAACCCATCCTTTACTTCACCAGTAATTACTTTTTTAGAAAAAAAGAAATAATACATGCTTGACAACTTAAGCCAGCACTGACACATTAATCTTTCTCCTCAGGTAGTGTCTCAGACTGAGCATGGCTCCCAACAGCAAAGCGCTGACTTGGGGAGATACAGAGGGGTGAGACGTCCCCACACTGGCAAAGGTCACGGAAACTCCTACTCACCCCGTTTCTGCCCAAGAATTGTTAGATTTGGTAGAGTTCGTAATTGTTTCTTCCTAAAAAATAATCCAGATGGAATTTAATTTTCATTTTTTTACTGTGTTGTTTCCATACCTGAACACCAGGAGCCTTGAATCTCCCACAGCTCCCAATTGTGTTTGTGCCGAGGCTGACCTGATGCTCGCCCTCTTTAGCACAAACACAAACATATTTTTCTCAGCGTATCCAATATCCTGAAAACCATCATTTCCACTAGTAAGGATTCTGAGAATTCTGAATTTTCCAACTCCTTGTGTTCCCATGAAAACAAACCAGGATTTCTGTTGCTGTGCAGGTGCCAAGCAGAAGCTGCCGTCGAACCCAAGGAGGCACAAATGGGACACCCACGCTGACACAGTGCCAGCAGTGGGTGCAGCAGGGACACGTCCTCAAGTGCTGTCAACAACAGCAAGTGAACACCAACAACTGCAGCCAGGAGGATTTACGGGAGCTGAGTCTCTTCCCCAGGTCAGGCAGGAATGTGAAGGGCAAGGGCACGGCCCTGGTTTCCGCTGTCCCGCAGGGTATTTACACCCGCACCACGGTTCAGGTGAATCTGTGCACTCCCTGAGACCCTGACTTTACATCTGACACAGCTGAGTGGGCACTGCAGGCTCTGACCTGCTGCTCTGAGAGCACCAAGGTGGTGTCAGAGTACAACTGTAACTTTTTGTGGATAATAAGTGGAGGGAGAAGCAGCCAAGAACATGCCCATGCTGCAGGGGGAATGTCTTGAGGGGGGAGTTTTTGTTGTTCTCCTCGGGCTATTTAATATACAAATATATGGACATGGAACCTGATTTGTATTTGATACCCCCCAGCTCTACAATCCTGGCTGCTCTGTCACCTGTCACTCAGCAGTAACTGTTCAGGTTTAATGGTGGCACTGGCATCACACGGAGAGGTTGGACGTGAAAACTATCCCTGTGCACTGGGGTTTGTATGAGGAAAATCAGCTTCACACAGTCAAGAGAGATATAATTGCAAGTGAATTTGGTGAAAAATGACATCCACAATTCATCTGCAAACTTAGATCTAAGGGGTTGTTCTGGATCTGAAACCCAAGATAACCAAAGTGCGTTGGGACATAACCACTTGACACACACCCCCTATGTGGGCTCCTCAGAAGAAAGAAATAACTCACCCAGAATAAGAATTCTCCTTTCACTGAGTTTTTTATGTACCCACATGCACAACAAACCTTACTTGATCTCTCTGTAGCATTTGCACTGCTTCTTATTCAGATGAGAACACAAATGCAATCCACTGGCTTCACGTCTTTGCTTCTTGCAGATTGACTTTTTTATACCCTTACCTGGCCTAGTTCCATTTATTAGGAACATATAAAAAATGATTGCCTTCTATAACTCTTCTTCAACAATGCCTCCAGCCTGAGGGCTTCATGAAGTTATAAGCAAAGATTTATATGTAATAAATTATTGAAAATGAAAAATATCTGTCTCCAACAAAAGTAATATATTTCAGGTAACAATGACTTTTCTAGTGAAGGGGAAGATAAAAGTGTATTTAGCAGGTATCCAGATACCATAAACTAGAATACAATATTTGCATGTTCAAATATATTACCGAAAAATATGTTAATTCAAATCTGACATTAAGAAATTACTTTCTGTTGCAAATTGGAATTCCAAATGAAACAATAAGCTGCACCAGACTCAGACAGCTACACAGTCCACTTGGCAAAGAGAATCCACCTATAGAATTAATAAAAAACCAAAACAAAAACCACCACCCCCAAAAACATGCACATTACTGTTAAAAACACAAGAAGGTACTAGAATGAGATTTCCTGCCTTTGCAGCACATACCTTCCCCCAAATATTCACTCATAAATTTCCCACAGGAGTCCTACAGCCACATCCCATCACTCAGTGCATAAAATGGTTCACAGCTCCTGTACAGAGAGCCTGCTAAGTGGATTAAAGCTTATTTTTCATGTGTGACTTCATGATTTACTGTGTTTGGCCAAAAGTCTTCCTTGACTGAACTTGACCTAATCCATACACGATTTACAGGTGATTTTATGTATAAAAACACATGAATATAGTAAAGATAATGTACTTAGATTCATTATACTAGAAAGCAACTCTGAAATTCAAACTCAAAGGGGGTTGTAAAAACTATCACATGTGCTTTTCATGTTTTTATTTCAAATGAGAATAAAATCATTTTTACTGTTGACTTTGACTCCACAGTTCAGGATCAGATTCCACTAGATTTAGACAGTTTAAACTATTTCTGTATCTTAAGTCACAGAACGTACAATGTCCATAAAACTGTCCAAACAGAATTTATACCCCCATTACACAAATAACAGATCAAGCATGGAAGCCAAAATGGGAATGTGCCATTCCCAACAAGAGGAATGAAATAATATTGAAATAATACAACATAACAACCTCATAAGAAGTTTCTTCTAAACCGCAGTCTTAAAAATTCGTCCTATGGAAACTATAAAATGTTTCAGTCTATTATAATGACAGAAAAACTTTCTAGAAGGTTGTTTTCATTCTCAGCACACAGAAGGAAAAGAATGGTGTGAGACAAAGGTTCTGTGATGGCTGCAGTAGGATGATTCCAGTCTTAGAAACAATTAGTTCAAGATCTTATTACTGCTCAAGAGGAGGTTACCACTTCTGTAGCTGTCACAAGATCCCCTAACATAGGGCGTGGATGAACTCTTAAGTTCTGAATCCCAACCAGTTCCAGGGATGTGAAACTTGCTGTGAAAGCTGATACTGCACCCTCCTCTCACTGAGAAGTTCTCAGAGATCCACAAAGAACCAATTTAGAAATTCAGTGTAATCCCTAATCACCACTTTGGGAACAGCAACAGGCACCTACCAGTAACTCAAATATGGGCAGAGGCCGAGGGAATCCCATGGCTCTGGGGGTGAACAGCAGCCACGAGCCATGTCCACGCACCAAGAGCTCATTTCATCCACCTGGGCTCCATTCCTTGATCCATTTAACCAGGGAGATGGAAGTCTGGCATTGTGCAGGACATCAGCCAGGTCTGTGGGAAATGGGAAACACTCTCATAGCTGGGAGGAGTCTCAGTAAGCTGCTGAAGGCTGGAGCAGGGAACTGTGTGGTGGCCAGGCTAGAGGACTCCAAGAACAGGAAAAGGAAGAAAATTAAATGAAAAACACAACAGCAGTTTGAAAACAAAGATATGTAAGGACTTATGTGGTATGGCTGGCCCACAGCAGCAGAAAATTTGCCCTGTTTACCCAGACTGATCCAGCTGCCCTGAATTCCCCCAAAATGGGCCCTTCAGTTGGCCAGCATGCTCCTGAGAAGTCCCATTGCATCCTACCTCAGCACGGTTCTAGAATACACCAAAAGAATCAGTTTTTAGTTCTAGGCTTAGTTTCCCTTTCTAGCCTTGTGTCCTGCTGACCTGGCTCTGCACAGAATTCAGATTTGCAGTGTACACTCGAAAAAGAAATACAAAACCACAAAAACTGCCACACTTTTCCCTACAATGGTACATTTTTGCAGGAAAGGAATACACTTCCCTCCTACCAGTACTTTTTTGAATGCTCTAGGAGATGTCCAGGAGATTGTCCCATTCCCAGGAGATCTTTAAGTTTATCTTGATCAGTTTATTGGCCTCCTCACATTGGTTTTTGACAACATAGCAATTTCATTTTGAATCTAAAAGCCTTATCAATTTTTTTTTTTCATGCTGAATGTATTACCGGCCTTGAAAGATCCTGCTATCAGAGCCTTCCCAAGAAGAATGGGTGCATTTGCTTAGCCCTGAGAAAAGCTCCATTTCTAGGAGCTAGTCAGCAAACAGAACCTATTTCAGTTTCTTCCATCAGCAGGTTGGACCATAAATACCTGCAGGAAGTACATCAGCAAGTCAGATGGTGTCATCACTACCTACTTATTCTGAGCAGAGTGCCTGCCTTTAATACCTTCATAATCACAATTTACCATTTGGAAGCTGCCCCAAGCTATTGCCAATTTATAGTGGACACCCACAATGAGCAATAATGGCTTGTAGTGTGATAAAATAGATTTACTGTCAATATAAATATACTTACTCAAGCAGCTTTTCTTAAATCTTTATTTATAAGGCACACCAGATAGCCCAATAAGGGAAAGGAAATATTTCTATATACCAGACTTTTCACTTCATTTCCTACAGAGATTACAGAACATCGTGGACACAAGGATCACACCAAAGGTTACATATTCTAATTTCAGAGAAAATAAAACACTGTGAAGAAAAGTAACTCTACAGAAATCCATGCAAATATTAATCTATATACCCAGGTTTCACTCTAAAATGAACCTCAGACTTCAAAAGGAATGGAGTTGAGTTGATGGACCCTCTGGAGATATTTATCTGATAAAAGGCTTTCAAATTATTCTCCCACCACCTTAAGATATTATCTTCATAATGTACTAAAAAAAAAAAAAAAACCTGGCCTTTGGTATTCACCTGGCAGTCCTGGATGGTGCTGAAATTAATAAATAATAGAGCCACTAGCAACACCCTATTGATTTTCTGCCGGATTTGTCTGTCTCCTCAGAATTTTAAGAACTGTTTAAACAGATATATCCATTATGTGTTGGAAGGAATTTTAAAACTCCCCAGTAGGGCTGTAGTTGATGACATATTGACAGTATCTCAGCCTGAAATAATTTTGGACATTCTGCTTGTGTTGTCTGCAGATGCAGAGCCAAAAACACCCAGTTGAAGGGCAAAGTGAAGGTCAAATGCCTGAAGCACTCAGAGAAAGCAGCTATACTTGAACACTATTGCTCAACCCTTGGCCATCAGCTTGTGAAGACAGAAGCAATTCCTGTTATCAACTGTACAAATAAAATTATTAAACCATCAGACTCTTTTTTCCATCGAAAAGAGTGCCCTAAGGACTGAGATTTTAACTCTGCTGCAAAAGAACTGAGTTCTTATCTTCATTTGCTAATATAAACAGAATACCTTCGCTAATTCCCCAAAGCAGCTCCCAGCTCCTTTGCAAAGCTCTCCTCAAGTTCCTTCCCCGTGCTCTGCTTCTACTGCGGCCCAATTTCAGAGACCATTTAATGCATTAAAACTTGAAGGCTTCAGGTTTTCCATTTGAAATGCAGGGCACCAGAACACTGTCACCTTGCTAATACCACGGGATGCTGCAGTTTCACAGCCATTTACCAATGCCTTGGAAACTTTCTTACATTTTAATGTGCTGGTTAAATAGAAGAGCACATAAGAGTTTTGGTTCAACTTTGACAGGAGACTAAAACAAGAACATGCTAATCAGCTGTGTAAATGCTCCTTTTTGCACTGATCCTATTTGTTGCTTCTTTGCTAGAGCAGGAATGTTTTCCTCATTACGCTCCTGATCAAGAAGTTTGATGTGCTGACCTTGAATATGAAATTAAGCTCCACGCTGCAAGCAAAGCATCCTACCTTCTCTAGTGGCTTATAAATTCATTAGACACTTTAGACAGAGTTTTAAAATTTGCTGACACTAAATTCACTCAATATGGAACAGAACTGTTAAGATTTATGAGGCAAATCTGCAGTTAAGTGAAACATGCAATCTCCAGGTGATTTCCACCAGGAACCCTTTCCATCTAGGCCCTTGCCTTGTTTTTAAAACAATGCCCTATTAAACTTCAGAATCTTAATTATCCTCTCATTTTCCAGCCAAGTGATCAATAGCAGAGGACAGACAGCAGTTGGACAGCTGTTGGGACGAGCCTGAGCCAGGAAGGCGACAGCTCTGAAGACGGGGTTTGCTCGGTGCCGGGGCTCCAGACACTGGTGTTGCACACCCCTCACAGGCTCAAAAGGAATAACTTCAGTGTAAAAGTTCACTTGCTGCTATGGAGTGAAAATAATTTATCTCAGATGCCGTGTTTCTGAAGCAGCTGGATCAGAATTTTAAATCTTTTTGCCATCTATATTCCCCAAGGGCACGAGGAGTGAATCAAGGCTCTTTTTTATTTTCATGGATTCTAGGCTTTGACAGGAGTTCACAGCAGAAAAAGAAAATAACTTCTGAACATCAGGCAAGCCCTATGTGCCTGGTCTTTGCTTAACAGACTTTGTTTTCATATTGGCACAATATGTTTTGTCTGCATTTAAAAAGGGGCGTTTGATATCAAATGCAAGTGCTTAACTAGGAGGCAGCTCCACCAACACCACCAGCCTTGTCTAACACACAGGACGAGACTCACAAAAGAAAGTTAATTCAGCCATTTGTGAAGACACTTAAAGGGGATGTCAGGATGTAAAGGCTGCTCACAACAGGAAGGAGAGGTGGTGAGAGGGAGACATAGGGTAAAATCAATCACTGAAGCAATATTCTCACAAGACCAATTTATCCGATATAAGGAAAAGTATGTGTCGCAAACCTTCATGCTGACAAGATTTAACTAAGCAGATACACTGCAGAGAAAGGGTCAAGATGAGGACACAGAGGCCCCTAAAACACCCAGCAGCCTTCCCTAAATACTCAGCTGAAATTATTCTCTCTCATCTTCCACATGGTGTGCGACACAACAGTCTCAAGCCGTATGGCACCAAGGATGCTGATGTGCTCTTCTGCTGCCATCCTGGCCAGGAACCCAGAACAGCAGCAGCTGCCACAGGGATGTCTCTTCTTTCACATTGATCATTTTGTAAATACTGAGGATCAGAGCAGCTGTACAACTCACAGCTCCAGGGTGGAGGCAGTGTGGCTCACACCAAGACTTTCTTGGAAGTCTGGTGTCAGCCTGCAAGTTAGTTTGGATAAGAGGATCCAAAATCCAAGTGGCAGACAGGATACTTAACCAGCTGATGGGACCTGAAGCACAAAAACACTTTCCTTTTTGTGTAAAGCTACATTTATAGCCAATTCTGTCTCAAATAAAAGTATCAAAATGTAATACAAATACAAGTAAAAATTTGCAACACGATAGAAACCACATACAAATAATTGCAATGGAAATGTTTATCTGGAGAGTGACTCAAAGTGGCCTGAAGAAAGAGTGGCATCAACAGAACTGGATATCAGTGCTCAGTTGACTTCTCTGCTCTCACAGCTGTTGGAGGGGAAGCAGATATATCTGATGTCGACATTAACTGCTGGAGCTGCAATTCCAGCCAGGATGGCAAGGGGAAAATAGGGTCATACCTTGACCTTGTAACCAGAGAAAATAGAGAGCGTAATTACAGTCCCCACAAAACAAACATGCAAACATGGAAGGACAGCAAAAGGACTTTATCCCACGTTCCAGCTGGCATTTCTGAGATTTATTACAGAAATCAAGGTTTATAAGAAGTGTTACACAGTTACTGACATCAGAGAGGTGTGACCTTCACCAACCCAAGTAAAAATGAACTTCCATAATGTACTAACTTAAAAGATGAGGTGAGAAATGAGATGAGACCAGCAGCCGTTTCTGCTTCCTCTTGAACCAGAAAGAGAAAAGGAGGGGAAAGAACTGCACTCGAGCCTGAATGGGGCAAAAAATGTGACCTAAGGGCTTCTACCACAGCTAATCTTTCCTCTTTCCATAGAAAAATATGATTGGATTTAAGATACAATGAAGTGATCTAACACCAAGGAGTGTTTCATTAATGTCACAAATCTGCTTTCTGAGGACAACAACTGAGGTACTGCGGTTTAGTTACTTGTAAATACCCAGCAAAACACACCATGAAAGTTGTACCTTGTGTCTCTGAATGTTGTGCAAAGGAGTTTTGCCTGCATTTGTTTAAATTATTTTGCACTTCACCTCCAGCAGCACGCCATTTAAATGAAATGCCATAGCAACCAAAAATACCATCTTCACACATCATTTCATCCTTGTTCTCCATCACTTTTTCTTCTCTCCTGTTTAATGTTGTAGCTGCTCACATTTGATTTCCTGTTAATTATCAAGCATTTTGCTTGCTTTTGCCATGAAAGGCTGGATGACATGGTTCTTGAGGTCTCCTTCCTACCTGATACCCTGTGATTCACCTCTCCTATTGCTGCCCTTCCCAGATTTATTAGACTTTATTTCCTGAAAAAAAAGCAGAGACTTGCCTTGACAAACCCAAGATTTAGAAACTTTTTTTTGCTCTGAACTGTGTCTTAACTAAACCTACATGAAAATACAAAATTGCCATCTCAACAGTCAAAGTTCAGTCTGTGGTTCAAATGAGTGTTGCCTGCAGATAGGTCATAAAATAAATGCATTAATAGTTGTTTAGCCCCTCAACTCTTCATTTCTTCAGAGCTGCATCTGGTACTAAACCAGGAACCCCAAACCCAACAGAAAAATTGAAGAAAACCTTGGAAAAACTGGAGATCTGCGTCCACCGCCAGATGGTTAAACAGCAACAGCAATGAAAAAAATATTTAATGACAGTAAGATCTGAAAGAAAGATACAAATACTAGAACATAAGGTTTTTAAAGCAATTGCTTAACACGTTTATAGAGGGATTAATAAGCCACATCTGCTCACTCTAGCTGGAAATCCTGTCAGTGGCCCAGGAACTTTCTTCCAGTGCTAGGTTTATGTTATTTCATGAGCATCTCTTAATTTACTATCAGTGCTCTCCTGTGAGGTAAGAAAACACAAATCTTTCCATTTGAGCAGGAAAGGGGGAGTTTGAGGGCCCTGTCTGGGCTCCCAGGGGAAGGAGAGTTCAGCTGCCCCAGTGAGCACAACCTCGGCACCATCGCACGTTCCCTCCTTTCAGCCTCTCCCGTGCTGCCCAAAGTCTCCTTGCTGAAACACCTCCTTTATTGTTTTGCCTACAGTGAAGTCTCAAATTCCACACCCTCCCTGGCTGCTGCCAGACACCTGCACACTGCGTCCATTCAGAGGTCTCCACGCTCTCCCCAAGTGTCACAAACCCCAGTAACAGTTTGTGCTTTCAAGTCCTCCCAGGCCCTACAACTTCATTTCTGTTACTATTTACTTCAGCAAGTACCAGCTGCTTGTTTTTCCCTTCTCCCACTTAGCAAATTTTCAAGCCCCTCCAGCTTCCAGAAGGGATGCTGAATTCCTCCATAACGTGACCCCCTGAACGCTGCTCTCACCACACCAACCATTTTCCCCTGAGTGGTTTAATCTTCTCTCTGATGAAATAATTGCCAATTCTACCTTTTCCAAGATCAGTGAATCTCAGTCAGCCCTCATCAGTGTAACTCCCTTATCACAGCACACAATGTGACTATCAAAATTACTTCCTGAATCCTTCCTACTCTTATTAACAAGTTACAAACAGCTGCTGGATGGAAGAGTTTTAAATACTGATATGCAATTTACAGTTTACTGCACAAGCCTCAGAACAACTTACATGAGCTTAAGTACATCAGGCTTGTGCTCAAATTCAGTTGCTCATCTTCCACCCCAAAGGAAGACAACGTGTTAAAGGAAACAGCAGAGTGGCTCAAACTAAACTTTAATTCTAAGTTCTTTCTAAGGCAATCAATCAGGCACTAAAAACCTCCAAAAAATTAGCTGCAAAATTATCTAGTCCTCCAGCTGCTACGGATTCATAACCACCTTCCTGTTCTGCAGCCTGATTCCAGCGGTGAGCTTCACATCCAGGAAATTCATCTTCTGCCAGTGAGGAATGTTAAAGCAAACCAGCCCCAGCCCTGGTGCGGAGGGACAGACATCCCTCAGCTCCCACCTCCAATGTCCCGCAGCTGTGGCAGTGCACAAAGACAGGGGATTTCTCAGATTTGGCCACATTTTACTGCCAGGTAAACCCAAATTTGCTGGAAAGGTTAAATGCTCCCTTTAGTCCAGCATAAGTGCACAGGCTATTTTTATGTATTTTTTAAAGAACCAGGTCCTGCAAGGCAATGCCATATTTCCATGATCTCCTGACTGCCCGTGTCAGAGATCCTGTGCAGGTTAATGAGAACCATGAGTCCAACATTCCTGCATAGCACAGCCCCAGCTGTCTTCAGCAGACTTGTCCAGCACAGCCAGAGCAGACCCCTAAAAAGCCACCAAAATTTCAGCTGGCAAGTTCACTTTTGACCAGAAATAAACCTGTGTCCATCCCTAGTTCCTTTTAATCCGTGGTCTAGATTTCAAGGTGCCTAGGCACACTTTGAATGCAACAAATACGATACTGGCTTTTTTTCTCCTGTAGGAAAGAAAAGGCTGATAAGGAGGAAAAAAAATCAATTTTTGTCATGAGGCAACTTTAAGTTAATTTGGCAATATTTCAGGATGACTGCACATGGATTCTCAAACTGTCAACTACACAAGTTACAATCCCTTTACAGTCTCATGCTGCACCTTGGGATCTGCTCATTGTTTCAGTCTCCTAAAATTAGTTTGGAAGCCTTGCTTGCACGTAGCTTCTTTTCTCTATTTGTCGTAATTTTCCTTGAAAAACGATCCCATAAATGCTTCTAAGTATGATCAGTGTTTCTGATAAAATTAGAAGGTGCTTTGTGCTATGGTGGTTATGGTTTTAATTTGCTTTTATGACCTAAACTTCCCTTTCCTGGCAATTAATTAATTCAGCAACAGGATTTTATAGTTCTCCTGGAGGAAGCAGGATTCATGGAAGCTTCTCTGCAGAAGTCAGAGATGTCTATGTGCACCCTTTGTGCTGCTTCAGTGCCTCTCCAGCTCAGGCCTGTGTTTTATTCAGAATGATGAGTAATGCAAAGCTCAGTCACCGTTTCTGCCTTTCTCTTTTTTAGACTCATGTATGATGCCTTCAGGAGCTGAGGTACCACAAAGAAAATTAACTTGAAAGAATACGGTCCCATGTATGCAATAAAAAGAGTTTGTGTTTGAGGATGTTCATTTCTTCTTACATTAGTGACAAAAGGATAGAAGGAAAAATCTGCCAGCAATCAGCAACAGAGAGCTGGGAGAAGAGTCTAATTTGAATTCTCACAGGAAATTTAGCCAGACAAATTAAAAATCCCAATCTTAGCTGGTTAACACAGCATAAAAGGGCAACGAGAACCAAGTTTTGGGTTTAAAACACACCACTCTATCCTTTTATGTCCAAGGTTTGGCCTTTGCTCAGTACAGAGGGACACAATCTCTGTTCACACCACCTTAAAAAGCAATTTCTGCCTCATCCTGGGCTGGAGGAAAGACTCAAAGACCTGGCAACAACAGGACATGTACCAGGACAAGGGGAAAGCCACTAACAAGCAACAAAAATACCAAAAGATATTCTGGTCAGCAAAGATTTTTTCCAATCATCTTTAACTTCCTACTCCACAGTCCTGAGAACTTCCAAGCACTTGAGAGGCTCTCAGAAGAGAGATCTCAGGACTGCTGGAACTGTACTTTTATCAGGATGATCCCTTCAGACCTGTCAACAGCCCCCTCACATGCCACTCAGAGGCTAAGGTTTTTTTGGAATTTGCTCTCAGGTTGGTGGAAGAGGTGGAACTCGCTTGGGCGGTTTGTGGCCCTTTCCTAGGAAATGTTACTTCATTTACTTCAGAACATGCAAACAGGTCCGCAACCTAAGAGAAAGCATGCACAAAAATGAGTGGGTTTAATTTTGGGACAGCAAAAAAGTAAGCCAGGTTTTAAAGTTTCACTCTTGAAAACTCAGATTTTAAAATCTTTGCTGTCTTGTTCAGAGGTTTCCATCTAAGTAACTCCACAGCAAGGTGAAAGTGGTTTTTTACACATTGACACCATTTGGGAGCCTATTCACCACAACATCCTCCGCTTTCAGGGGGCAGTTGTAAAAGGTGTTGCTCCCAAACTTTCACCATTTTTCCTGCCCTGCAGCCCAGGCTCAGTGCACTGGTCTAAGTGCCTGAGGAGATTGCCAGGAGCCATTGCAGAGCTGTACCTGGGAACCAGAGGCTGGGCAGAAGGATTAGCCACAGCCTGTTGAGCTAACTGAGCATGTTTCACTTACCCTGGCACTTAAGAGCCAGAGATTCCGAGTGTGCTGGTGAATAAAAGAACATCTGCCTGATAACATCCATTTCGTGTGAGTTACAAGTTTCAGAGAGCAATTACACAGCATTTTTGTTTCTAATCCAAATCAGATGTTTAAACCATTTTGTGATTGCACAATTATCTTGTTTTATGAGGCAACCCAAACATCATTTAACAAGATTTGAATGCCACTGTGTATTTTCAATTTATTAACAAAAATACAGAAGCCAAGCCCCCAGACACGACAGGGAGAGGCAAAGGGAAAAGGATAACACGGCAATGGTGAAAACAACCTTGCTGGGAAAACATCACCACCCACCTTAACAGGAGCAGAGATGCTCCCAGCTCTCCTGCTTTGTTATTGCAGGATTATTAAGCAGGCAGTAGCTGCTGAGGAAGCAGAGGTAGCTCATTCCTCCCAGCTTTCCCGTAACTCTCACCTGGTGAGGACCCTGAGGGGCACAAGAGCCTGTCCCCACAGCACGAGACAAATCCAAACACCAGGAGAAGCTGCTGCACTTAAAGCACTTTGGCTTTTTGGTCCTAACTGGGATTTAGGTCCACACATCTGGTCCAGCTACACAGCAAATTATAAATACATAAGGTTGAAACCAGTGATTTTTGGACATCAATGATGTCTTTTCCAACCTTAATGATTCTGTGAACCCTTTCTCACCGAAAGTCAGAAGATTAGAGAGACAAACACATCATCCCTCCCTCTGTTTGTGTACTCAGAGACTTCCTTTGACCTGTTCCAGCAGAGAGCAGAGAGCTGGGGAAGGATTGCAGCAGGACTGGGTTCCCTGAGTTACTTGGGGTCTGCAGTACAGCCCAGAGTTTTCTCATTCAGACTTTATCCAAATGCAAAATTGGGAAGGAAAATAAGCCAGATGCTGCCTTGGAGAGGAGCGAGGCTGAGTAGACAAACAAAATTCTGTTACTCAGGAATTAATTCTCACCAAAACATATTTCTGCCACATTGAAATTGTAATATTCAGCTTCCAAATCCACAAAACTCATTCCAAGATTATTCAGTACAAATTACACCCTTAAAAAAAACAAGAGCTTTGATTTATCACATCTCATTTACATAACCTCCATCTACAGTCAAAAGCTAATTTAGTGTTTTCTAACAGAAGATTTCCAATGTTACTGTACTGAATTAAGCAGCAACACTGAAAAGTCAAGGCCAGCTCTCAATCCTGAGCAGGGCCAACAACCAAGACTTTGAAAGCTCACATGCACCTCCCAGTTTTCACTCCAGGAGCACGAACACGCTCCATGCAGGAGTGACCAGTCACGACCTTCACTTGCAGAATGACAGGGACTCCAAACTCCACTTCTTAAGGTGAATCTCATCAGATCCCTCTAGGCTTTGGCAAGCTATTTTAAGACTGGGCTTTTTCTTAAGAGGTCATGGAATACATCATCCCTGCTGTACAACCTGCACTCTCAGCATCCAACTGCTCAGTGCAGCTTTTAGTCTTCCACCCCTGCTTGGACCTGTCTTTCCTCCTCATGATTCCCAAGGGCTGGCAAAACAAAACTCTGCAAAACTCCACCAAACCAGACTCTCCTGCAGTTAAAGAGCAGGAGAAGGCAGGAGCAGAGAAGAGCAGGCCAGGCTGAAGAGTGCACTGCAAAAAAACCTTGGCAATGCAGAAGGATCACCACAAAATCTGGCTATATTCTGCCCAATTGCCTGACAGCACAAGGTGGGAGCCAAGCAGAGCTGCAGCCTGAAAACTGTGGCAGAAATTGAGGACTGAAGGCAGAAGGCATTTAGAGAGCAATGAAAACCACAAACCCCATACATAATTATAACCAAAAATAGAAGCTTACTAATTTTCCTACTACTAATACTGCCAGTAAAGAGCCATTACTCTATTCAGTCTTATGGAGGAAAAAAAATGTTTATGGAAGCAAAATAATTTCATCATTCATCCACATTTAGGAGATCTGAGGTCCAAGGAACACAGAAAACAGTGAAACATGTACTGCTCTTACTTTTGTTTCACCACTGAGTAATTTTCATGAGCAGAGTACTCAAACATCGTCTCCCTTCTGTAATGTTTAAAAGATGTACAGCACAGAAAATAATCCAGCAGCAGTACAGGCATGGACCAGAGGACTGAAAGGTCTCCCAGAGCTCTAACTTTTTAACACTCTGATTTTCTGGAATTTCAGTGGAGTTTATATAAGTCTATATAACTTGCAAATGCATTTCCTCCTGAGTCATCTTTTATTTACCTTTTTTCTCCTCGCTGACTTACAGACCCAGCTTTGTGACTAAACATTTTTGGTAAGCCTTGCAATCAACAGGATTAAACAGTGTGTGCTGGGTGCACTACAGACAGAATTCATTTGTCAGATCCCCGGTGCCCTGACTTTAATCAGGGGTAATAAAGCCAGCAGTATTGCTAATCCAATCAGCAAGACCAATGAAAAAATAAATTTGTTACTGCAGTTCAAAAACTGCCCTTTCACTGTGCAAAGCAAAAGTGGAATGAAAATCTCTCCCTTTTCCTCTCTCACTCCAAAGGTCCCTAATGAACAGCAGAGGGAGGAGGCAGAGGAGTTGCATATCAAAGCCCAGTTGTCCCTTGAAATCCAGCTTTAATTATTAATACATGTGATGTGCTGAGCAAAGACAACACGTTTGAGGTCTTGCAAGCTTACACTGCAAAATGTAGTGGCTGCAAACTGCATCACTCAAAGCCAAAGAGATGGCCTTTTCAAGAAATTTCTCCCAATGAACTGTTGACCTGCATATGGTATTTTTCTACTGTGTGCTCAAAAAAAATTATTTCGATACTTAAGATATTTCTTCTCCCAGGAAACTGTCCTCTGTGAACAGCTGCTTCTTTAATTCCATTTGCAGAGGGACAAGGTGCAGCTCAGGGCACTGGAAACCACAGAAGAGCTGCAAGGACTGAGCAGGTCACGGTGATTAATGAGCACTTGCTGACTCTGCTGGCTCGGACTGATGCCAGGAGCTTCTCCAGCTCACCTTCAGCAGATCCCTGTGGCAGCACTGCCCTGAGGCAAAGCTCAAACTGACGAGTGTGTGTGTGGATTACAACTCTACCTTCCCTACACTGCTCCAGGAATTATCATGGGATCACAGAACGGCTGGGGTTGGGAGGAATCTTAAGGATCATCTCATTCCAGCCCAGGGACTCCTTCCACTAGACCAGGTTGGTAGTTTAGGATGGGATATGAGGAATAGTTCAGTTACTCATGATATGTTTGTTCCAATCATTTATTACACGCAAATCCATGCGCTGAGGACTGAAGCGCTTCCCTCCTGGTGGGAACAGACTCCCAGCTTTTACAAGATTCTGTGCAAGATCCCTGACCTTATTAATGGCAAGATATCAGCTTCACAGACAGATCCTAGTGAGGGCAAGGACTACAATAATAAACTTTTTACATGGCATAACCTTATGCCAGATATTTTCAGAGAGAACCACAGCAGTGAAAGGGCACCACGGACCTCACCTCCCTTATGTCCTGTGTTCCTCCACCTGAGCTGCCCACACCTGTTACCTTTTGAAATCTACACTAAAACATTACTGTGGCTTTTGCACGACCAGAAAGAACACCCAATTAATGCCAGCCTCTGTCAAAGAAGGAACTTCCCTCAGCTGCTCCTGATTTTATGGCCACAACAGCTCAAACTTTCTTTGGCTGATATTACTTCAATGGAAAACAGCCCCCTCTTAAGTGACATAATTCTGGCCAAATTTGAGATGCTGGAATATACTTGTAGGGACATTTCTCACTGTATTATTTGGCTTGGTTTTCTTCCCCATCAGGCCTCATATCTCCAAGCTTTTTGAGAAATAAAATGGATGTTTGTCTTTAGCATCACCTTCCACTTCTTGTTTGTGAACTCCCTTGGTTGCTCCATCAATTTTTTAAATGATAGGCTCTAAGAATGTGGTTGAGAATGGATAATTCTTAAAATATTTCAACCTTAATAAAATTTCTCTCCAAAGAACAAGTATTTAATTTTTTTTAAATAGTTTTTAAAAACTACATGCCATAAGTAGCACGGGTGAGGAGCAAATCCCCATCTCACAACATTAAAAGCTCTGCAACTGGGGGTAAGATCCATCTTCTGGACCAGATTTCGAAGAGGTCCAGTAATTGTTACAAATCAGTAATGAGTGCATAGGAATGGCAGGATGAGTTGGCATTAGTGACAAGATGGCAATGCCTTTTGGAGTTCTTTCATTGCAAGCTACATTCTCACCTATATCATTGTTACTTTAGCTGGAGAGGCTGTTCCACACAACAAAGCAGCTGTTGTGAAGTAACCACTGCTAATACTTTAATTATAGCCACATCATCATTAACTTGTGCTCTCTCAATCTGCTGCCTCCACCTGTTATTGTTACATTTATATTTATCTTATATTGTATCTGGGAAATAAATTCTATTCCGGGTATGCAGCTTTACATTGCTCAGCAAAACAGGAGCCCAAGCACCATCAGGACCTTCATGCACTACCAAAAGAGGAGAATAATATTTTTGAAGTTCTTTCAGTTTTCTCTAAAGCTCCTGGCACGTGATGTAATGACTGAGGAACTCCAGCCTGCAGGTTAATGCACTTTCATAAGGAGAGAAGCAAAGAAGTTCATAAACACTTCCTAAAGCCCACAGGCACTGATGAAAAGCAGAATATACATCAAATATAAAATGTTGTTTGGGATGCCAACCTCTTAGCAGGTAGGCACTGCCTATTTGAACAGGTATTTTTTGCACTGATGATGGTTTAATGAAGCAACTTTTGCTAGGTGTTCAAAGAAAAATCACTGTCTCTTCATTCCACCTTATTATCAGAGCCTGGTGATCACTGAAGTGGAAGCTCTTTTGGTCCTCTGAGTCACAGCAGGAAGCCACACACAGCCACGAGTTGATTGAAAGTCTGAGATACAGATTTGGATCAGCTCCTCAACAAAGGTGTAGTTTTAGAAGCAGTGACAGACTGTCTAGAGGTGAAAAAAAAAGTTGTCACACATGACAACCCCAACACAAGTCCCTGATACCTCACCTGTGAGCTCACTCATAAAACCAGGGAAAAATCGAGAAAACTTTCTGAAATTCTCTCTAGACAACAAAATTACTTCAAATTTTCCCCAGACAACCCAAAGACTTCAATTAATCTCTACTCTGATAGACTGTTTCTGGGCATATTTGTAAATGGCCTAGGGAACTATAATTAAGCAGTTAACTTGATGAACAGCTGCACTTTTTTGAAAGCAGTCATTAAAAGTAAGGGCAGAGTTACCTGCCTCATTGTTTAACAAGATCTATTAGAATAAAAACATGAAATAGTAACCCTGGAGGAAAAATAATTCTTCATAAAATATTAGATGGTTGCATTTGGTTTCCCCACAGAGTTTCTTTCCAGGCTCCATATTTCTTTGGAAAGAAGGCAGCATCTCATTACTGCTCCTGTTCTTTTCAAAGAACAATGCTTTGATTTTGCTAGAGAAGCCATTCCAAGGAAGTGGGTGACCTCTAAATCCTCCTTGGATATAAACATTCAGAAAAAAACACATATGGGTCCCAGCTTCCTGGAATTCTCAATGAAAATGATATTACTACCTAAAGTATTAAGATGTCACACAGTCACAACAGAGGTGTGTTATTCATAAAGCATTTCATCTTGAGTGTTTTTCTAATGTTAACTTATAATTACTCAGAATTTTATTCATTTATAAAAACTATACATGCATTAACATGAAAGTTTTTCGTCCTGTCGGGCTTCACCAAAATTCCCGACCTAGGATACTTCATTTTTGGAAGAAAGTTGGCTGGAATAGACAAAAATATTTTAGTTTCTTTGTAGCCAATAGTTTTATAAAGCTGCTACAGAACAGATAAAAGTATCTGAAGGTATAGCTCCTCCTTATTAAGCTTCATGAAAATTTCTGTTTATTTCTAACATATTCTATTGTATTTACTTTTTGCATGACCTTGGTTAGGCATTCATGGGAAGAGACTCTACTGATTTCCACTCATGATGCTGCCAGAATGTTCCTACAGGGGACATCAAAACCCAGTGGAAGAGAAGCATCATCACTGTTGTTTTAAAATATCAGTTCGCCTTACTTAACAGAGTCAACTTCAGTGGCATCCAAAGTCTCTTCTCTGTTCAAACACAAAAAGAAATTAATTCAGTAAAAGAAAAATAATCAGTCAAGAGGTCAACTTTTCATTACAGGGACAATTAGAGGCTGATCTATTCCCAAAGCAGCAATGGAAAGGCTTAAAGAGTATTTGGCTCACTGAAAACAGAAGGAATAAAGAAGCCCTGACCTGACTTTGCAGGTTTGTTTCAATTTATGGTGTCATTAATCTGAAGGGGGAGGAACTGTATTTTACCTTTTAGCTTTGGACAGGTTTGGTTTAAGGTCTCATTTATGCCCCACTGCACTTGACTCCAACCAAAGCACTGAACACTTGATTATTTACCACTGCCACAGCATCAGCAAATGAAAAACTACTTTTCTGGAAGTGAGAAAAAGAGTTTGCCCAGAGAGGGTGTGGAGTCTTCCTCACTGGAGATATTCCAGAGCCATCTGGACACAATCCTGTGCTCCGTGATCTGGGACATCCCTGACAGAGCAGGGAGGTGGCACCAGTGACCCACTGAGGTCCCTTTCCAGCCTGACCCATTTTATAACTGAACTTTGAAGGCTATGAACAACATTTTACAACGTGAAAGTCTCATTTTCAAAGTTGCCAAGCGACTTCCCAGATGATTTAGGTGCCGGCATTTCTGAAAAGCCAAGCTCCAGGAGCTACCTGTCCTTCAGGAAGGGGGAGCAAGGATGGCAAGGGTTAAACCCTGCATAAACCAGCACATAGGAGTTACAAAAAAATAACTGAAGATAGGGAAATTTGGTTTAATTACTGCTATTTTCACCAAGTCACACAGCCACTAACACTGAACAACAACGTGCCTCAGTTTCTCTCATTTATGACCCAGTTCATAGAACGGAGCTGCCACGTGCTTACAGATGAGGAGGTCAGGGTATGCCATTTAAAAACCATGAGTGTATTGATGCCTGTAACTCAGCCCTGAGAAAGAAGAGGCAGACAAAAACGATTTGGCACCCGGCCCTGCAATTCCGGTGCCTCTGCGGCAGTTTGGATTAACTGAGGAGCTGCAGCAGATGAAGCTGCATTCCGCACCTCCCTCGTGCCGCAGCTTTTGTGGGAACAGCAAAAAAAAATATCCTCGAAGCTCTAACCTTGTGTGAGCATGAAAGGTTAAACAGGCAGAAATCAGGCCACATAATGAGAGACTGAACGAAGGGAAAAGAAACCTTCCCGGCTGAAGTATTCTCTGCTTCTGGAGCAGATAACCAGTCAAAGATCACACAATCTGCCCCCAGAAGATAAAGTTTCTGGTGCCCGTTCAATGCAAAGGCTTCTGCTTGTTCAGCACAGTATTTTTTCTTGTATTTGTTTCCCTTAGACCTTGGTGATCTTTCCTGCATTCAATTGCTCGGCTCCATTTCTCATCATGCTGTGTGCTACAAAAGCAACTATTCAGGACTTGGAGGTGCTGAAACTCCTTATCTCGAATTTTAAGGACAGATTACACTAACCTCTCTCACAGTGAGCAGCATTTTGTACAAAGTGTATGTGCCACCAAAGCCCCCGAGAACACCAATGCTACAGAATATGGCACAACAGGAACAGAGATACCACAAAGGATGGAAATGTTTCCTTGGCACCTCATGCTGCCTGATAAATACACCAATGCAGTACAAAATTTAATACATACTCGAGGTCTCTGACATGTATTACCAAAAAAAATTTGCATAATAAAATCCATACTTGCACCAGAAGAACAGGGCAAGCTGCATTTGTAAAAAATCTGCTTGAATCAACTATTCTTGCAATATTTCTCTCTGTCTGGATTGAAAGATCTTGTAATATTCTGACCAAACCCAAAGGGCAGGGTAGACTTGCTTTGGAATAGATTCAGATGCCAAACCACAGGGATTGCTTTGGCTCTAGAAAACCAAGTCTTCTGAATTTCCGTTCCTGGCAAGAAAAACAAAAAGTAAATCAACCTCTAAGGAGGAGAAAAGAAATACGATATCATTTCCAAGAAAACAAAATTGCAGGAGCTCATCTGTCATGTATCAGACAAGTTGGGGATGAGCACAGGAAGCATTTGTGGGCACAGAGAGACTTCCCAGACCTTTCTCTCACAGATGGGGCCAGATTGGAGGCTGCCAGCCCCGCCAAGGTCAGGCTGGCAGCAGGGCTGGATGCTGGGGCCACAGCCCAGCCAAGCACACCGGGAACAAGCTGCCAAGCAAAACTCACACCCTGACCTACAAATCGTGCTCATCAGCGGTCTACAGGTGAAAAACAGAAGCACAGAAATTTTGCAGTGAAGCCCACTTCTTCAGGCTTCCTTCAAGCCTGCCGGCAAATTGTTTCTTCATCACTCTGCACTGAATCATAGGCAGAGCAGTTTATTATGCTTAGGATGAATTTTAAAGTCTGTGCAGGTGCAGTGCACTTTACCTGCCCCAGAAATCCCATCAGCTCCCTCACAGATGTTCCTCTGAATGCCAACAGCCAACAGGGCCCTTATCAGCCCCACACCGCAAACAAAGCAAAGGCTTCAGCTGAGCAGAGCCAGCCAAGAGACCCCAGGATTCCTGGCACCCACAACAGTGACAGAAAAGCTCTGGAGGCCACCTTTTAGCTAAAACCATCTGTGAAGGTATATGCTTTGTCATAGCATTTTCTCCCCTCCATTGTTTTTATGGTTTCCAACTCCACAAATTATCTTAACCAAAAGTAGTGCATGGATGTGGCCCAAGAGGTTGCTTTTTTCCTCATTACTGACTCTCATGGAGGTAGCATCAGCTACCAGAGCTTATCTGCTCCAGAGATGAACCTTTCTTATGAAATCCTTGAGGAGGTTAACATCAATATTCCTTAAAATCATTTTTTTAAAGTTTTTTTCTTCAAACCTTGGGCTGGGATTAGCTTTATCATTTATGCTTTCCAGTGTACTCTGAGTAGGATTGTACCTGACTTCACAATAACAAATTTTCTATTTTCCCTGAAGTATCATTTGTTTAATACCCTATTCTCATGGCTTTACACATGCCATTAATTTCAATCACTTTTTATTTCTTTGTATGAAATAAGTAATGATGAAAAGTAACTCAAATTAGAGACCAAAGCGAAGTACAAAAAGACACAACCTGACTTTTTCTTAATCAGCCTCTATGAAACCAGCAAAAATATGGTATCACTTAGAGGTCCCAGCTGTAAGAACCTGTACATAAGCAAGCAAGGTGCCTACATGGCAAAGCAAATTGCCATTTCCAGCACTTCCCACACACTTTGTGTTATGTTAGCTCAGGTACCAGGAGCAGAGTGACTAAATTAGCTAAAAAAACCCCAACAGTCTGAGGGAAATTCCAAGTTAGCACAGCGGAGAGCACACGGCAGTGAGAAAGTGTCCCCATTCTGAATTAGTCCAAACAAACTGGAAAGGAGTGGCAGGACGTGAAAAACAACAACACAGCAAAGCAAAATGAACTCACCAACACAGAGCACACGAAGCAATCCTAGGGCACGCCAGGCCCCCCGGCTTGCCCCGGGTATCTGCCACACCATACGGTGGAACTCTGCAAGGCTACCAGCGAGTTACAGAAATGACAATGCCTGAAGTTGATGTATTTCTGCACTCTGCAAGAGGGGCTTTGTGCAGGCACCTTCTGCTGAGCAGCACCGGAGATCTCAACGCTCCTGACGGCTCCCGAGTGCCGCTGCAGTCACGGCACAGATGTCGCTTTCAGATGAAGAGCTGCTCTCTCAAACGCCTGCTCTCTGCCCCTTCCCAGAACACGAGAGGTTCTGGCTTGCAGGATCAGCAAGGGCTCTTCCAACTGCTTGGGTCCATCAGCCAGAAAACCCCTTCTGGAGCTGCCCCTCTCTGCCTCTTACTGGCAGTGCCTGGGAGCTTTCCAGTGGACACAGCGCTTTTCGGAGGGGTCTGCCCACAGGACAGGAGGTTGTTCTGCTCCCACTGCAAATATTATCCATTATCTGCCACCAAAGGACAACAGTATTTGGTGCTGAGTAAACACAGAGGTCCTTCCCTGAACAGAGAATGTAGATTCACTGGCTCTTTATGGATAAAGATAAATAGATTTACTGAATGTAGATGCTACCCTGAAGTAACCAAGCATTAATACAGTGAAATAAAGACAAAACAATACTGAGCAATGGCCTATACAGTTTGTACCTATCATAAACAAGAACTGAAAGCCTTTGATATACAAATAACACTCTTATAGACTTGAATCCATTTAAAATGGATTTTGTTTAGAGTCACTTTCAACTCCTACTGCTTTCTTACAAGCCTCAGGACTTCATTTTTAAACAAGGAACCCTTTGTATTCGGTCACACATCCACAGTAGTAAAAGCCAGATGTGAACTGCAGAGTCTCATTAAAAGCATCGTTGCAAAGAGGTGATGGAAGCTTAGAGGACTTATGACCAAGCAGGGAGGTCTGAGATTCCAGTAATGGCACAAGAATACATTTTCAGGGAATAAAGCTGTTTAATGTGAAGCAGCCTTTGAACTTTCAAATACGTGTAGTGCTGAGAGCACCACTGTTTGTAACACAGTGGCAAGAAATAAAGATTACCAGCATTTGTTAGGTTTATTTTACTCTGCAAACACTGACTATAACTATGGTTCCCAGTCAAATAAATCCTGTACTCCCAATACTGGTTCCAAAGTTAAATGGCTTTTACCCAGATTGCAGCTAATACCTCACCATGCTGAAAATAACCCCAATTTACACAAATTGCCTTGTTGGAAGCCTGAAGTGGGAACAAAGGCTGCTCCCTGATTGGAAGGGTTTCCATCAGGGACAGCATGACTGAGGCATATTTGATGTTCCAATAACTTGGAAGGCACTGTCCCTACTCCCATTCTGGGCAGATGGAAGGATCCAGAGCTGATGTTCCACGTGGTTCTGTTTCCCTTCTCACAAGAATCATGCTTACAAGGAATATAAAATAAAATAAAATGTGGAACCAGCAGAGTCAAGGCTTTAAATATCCCTGGGATTTGTACTGTGACCACTCTGAATGGTGCTGATGGGGCTCTCTTGTTGGTGATTAGGAGGATGCACTCACTCCTAAGAATGATGGTAAGGCCCTTCTGAACACTTTCCTGATTCAAACGCTTAGAAACATGCACAGGTAAAATTAACATTGTAAATTTAGTATTCAACCAGTTACATCTTCAAACTTTGTGCCCTGTAACAGTCAAGTTATTTCAGTAAAATAGTCTGCTCCTCTTCACATGAAAACTCCAAGCACTTCTGTTTTCCTAAACAGTAATTTTAGTTTAAACAAAGCCACATCTCCCCCTTTCCCGCTCTCTGAGGCATAAAAAAGACACTGCACCAGAGAGAAACCTGGCAGATTTAGCAATTCAAACTTATCTCCTCTTTTAGGAATGATGTAAGTGAATTTAATCCAGAAAAACTGTATCATTAATACGTGCTTACAGGCATTTCCTTGAGCTTTCAAGTTTGTAGAACAGTGTGAGTTATCATATCAAAACCTTAAGCACCAGACAGGGAAAATGGGAGCTGCAATGTCTATGATTAAACATTAAGATAAGGTGAGAAAGAAGTTTCATTTTCACATATGTAAGTTCATTTTCCTTTAAAATATAAGTGCTAACTTTACCAGCCTTCTCAGCACCACTGTGTGACTCTCCTCGTATTAGTTCTACTAACCATGATTAAAAGGATTGAAGTCCAGTTCCCTTCTTTGTGACCAACAGAAAAAGAAGATATCAGTGATGAAATATTTCCATCTGGTAAACAAAGTGCCAGGGAAATATCAGAGCCACTGTCAGCACTGGCGGCAGCAGCAAGGCAGAGATTTCCATTCAACCTCTGCCTTTGCTCCAGCTATCTGAAGTACTTAACATTTTCTTCTACTTCAGAGGAGGCTGCTTGAAAGGAAAAATAATTCAGCATTGTCTACGCAGAGAAAGAACAAAACTGTATCTTATTATAGCAAAGAATTTTTTTTTTTTCATTAAAATGACTGTTTCCGACATTTCATATATAAAAACTGTTCTGAAAGTACCACTGTCAGGAGTGACACAGACAAAAAAAATTATAGGTATTTAACTAGTGATTCAAATCTAAGCATGATAGGACACACATAAATTTAAAAATTAAAATCCTCGCGCTTCTTTGTGAGGAGTTATCTAGATCATCTTTTTTAAACAAAAAAGCAGTTTACTGGCAGCTGTGTATCACACACTGCATCGTTATTGTTGTTTGTTATCTACAGCTTGCACAGGCAAAGTATATTAATAAACATCCCCCTTGTCTCCAGCACGCCACAGCTTCCAGTTTGCAAGTGTTTGCATAATGTTGTGATAGCTGGATTGAAAATCCTGCCCAGGGAAGAGATTCCCGACCCAAAAGGCTGGACAAATTCCTCCTCTGAGACTCCCCCCACTCCACAGGCCAATTCTGAAGCACCTGATAAAACAGAGACACATCCTTGGGTATGCAGAGCGAGGGAATGCTGCTGACAGAGACAAATTTCCAACGATATTACATGAAAGGGAAAGCTCCTGGCGCAGGGGCATGATCACAGGGCAGAATAACAACACTGAGCTACTCATTTCACCTGAGCCAGAGAAAAGGTGTGTTTGTTCCTGAACAAACAGGGTGTTAGACATGCAATCAAAGCTTGTAATTAGCTACTAATTATAGCAGCTAGGATCTAGTCATGGCGCAGTCACTCAACAACCCAGATCACCGTTTCAAACAAAAGTTCCTGCAGAAAAAATATTTCTGGAAAAAAAAATAGAGAACTGGCACTTTTCAGTGTCAAGCAACTGCAATTAAAAGCAATTATAAGGAGAGGATTTGCTTGCCTACATAATCATATTCCCTCTAATCTGTCTGCTGGCTGTACGAGGGGAGGGTCAGGCAGGAGACAAACACACAGAGCTGCACAGGTCAACTCAATTTATTTGAAAGTCTCAGTGGACTTCCAAAATAAAGAATCCTCATGGAGGGGGAATGTAGCAGCCACATGGGTCCGAAGTTAAACATGTTTTAGCTTCAGCAAAGAAGATACAAAAAAAAAGTCCACGATGAAGCACAAAAGATTAATAGTTCTGGTCATTGTCAGGCATTTGATTCATTTTCTCAAACTGACAAGGTGGGAAAAAAACAGAGATCAAAATAATTGTTAGCAATTAAATAATAAAATGTTAAAAGGAGAAAAATAACGTGAGGACAGACCCTGCAAAAGGGAGCATGCACTTGACAGTGAGGAAAACTCTGGATTAAGACCCATCCAGTCCCTGGGGAAACCTTTCCATTCAAATGAATTGTTTGAGAATTGGTTTATCAACTTCATCTGTATTTTCCTAATTCTCCAGTGGTTTTGCTCAAAACAGCAGCTAGTTTACTGCCTGCTCTTACTTAGATACAAAATTCTAAATCTGCTTTTCCACAGAAACTCCGATTCCAGGTATTACAATTTTTCCCTTGCATGCACTTTTGAATAGACAAGCTAATTAACAAATTGTTTTGATGTTTTAACGAGGACTCCAGCTCCTCTGAGGATTGACTGCAGTGGGGAGAACAGGGCTGCCATGTTTTCTGTCTAGGTATTATTTGGAGAGAACAAAAGCTACTGCTACATCTTCTTTTGCCTACCAGGCACCCTCTTGCCATCCTGGGAGGTGACCTAATCCTAATCTGCACATCACTTTTTTTTCTTTTTTTTTTTTTTTGGAGTCCAAGTGTTGCAATTTCCCTTGCTCACATCCATACAGACTTGGCAAAACCCCAGCCTGGGTAAGTGGCATTTGCAGCCAGATCTCAGCACTCTTTCTTCTGCTGCTCCTTCATCTCTGCGACATCAGGTGTTTTTTTCATGCCCTTCCCTCCTTCCTTCCTTCCTTCCAAGGTCCCCAACAGCTCTGTCCCATCAATTAAGATGTCAGGCTACATTACCCATATGATAAAAATAAAAGCAAACAGCTCTCCTTGCATATTGTCTTACACTGGCTCTCACCTTGCAGGACCAGGGACTCAGCTCTCCCTGAACAAAGCTAAATCACTGCCCACCTCCAGAACCCTCTGCAACAACTTTCTTCCTACGAAGCTCTGCTAAGATTAGGTTGTGGATATGACAAAAACACAACCTCTAACCCAATAAATAGCTTAAATTCTCATTGGTTTCCTACCTATCTACTGTCTTTTACATTTAAGGTGTAATTCTGAGCAGTGATAAGCAAAATTCTTTTGTATTTGCGTCACTCTCAGGATCTCACCCATAACTAAACTCCACAGGAACCATGTTTAAGTGAAATACCATAAAAAATAAAATACTTTTTTCATCCCTACAAGTTAAACAAGAAATAAACCTACAAAATCACATCCTGCAACAGAGACTGATGACCCCCTGTATTTTTGTCAATTTTTTCCCCAAATCACAAGGAACATCCTTCTTTTTCTCCTTCTGGCCCCCACCCAACCTTTGTGATTTGACAGTTCTTTGCATATTTATACACCAAGTATTGTATTTTCTAGTGAACCACCTCAAGCCTTTTCAATATCACAACGAGTGACAGTGCACTTACTTATGCTGAAATGGTTTTATTCCCAATATTTTCTATTCTTGTAATGTTATTAACTGTGGAGTAGACAGAGTGTGCTGGACAGGCACTGTGCATTAATCCTACTGCCAGAAATAGAAAGAATTTCTCATTGGAAGCATCTGGTAAAGCACACTAGAGGCCTTGAAATCATGACTGGTGCTCTTACTATTTGCTAAAAAATGAGTACAAATACACACTAATTTGATTTCCCTGACCCTGTTTGCCCAATAGGAACCATCTGCTTCTATTCATTGACTTCTAGCCACCCTGATCCAAGATCATGAATCCAGCAGCAATCATCCCTTCTTTGTCTGCAATGTCTTTGCATTAACCCAAAGCAGGAGATGAAATAAAGAATGTTAAAATGAGCTTTAACAATCTATAAAATTCTTCCATTATGCAGTTTATGGCCAGTGATTATCACTACACTTTAGATTCCCATAATGAGTTACTTTCTTAATAACCTCCTGAGGGCATCATAGAACAGAGTCAATGGCTGAAAATTATAGGGCAAACAAGAGGCAGCTCCAAGTCAGTGTTTTATATTCAACAGAGATGCAACTGGACTGAGTTGGGCTCTGCATCCTGAGCTGATTTCTGTAATGAGCCTGAATGAACTAAGAAAAGAATTAGCAGAGTTCCTCTCTACTTCACTCAGCAACGCCTGTGTATTTTTGTCCTCTGAAAGCAGAGATTTGAGACATTTAAATAACAGCAGACAGAGCTGGTGTGGAACAAGAGAGTTTCAGGAAGAGGAGGAGCTGTGAAAATCCCATGTTCTGGCCAGCACACCATTACTCATCCCGGACAGCCGGGATGGAAACAAGGACCACGTGAATCATCCAGGCTGCTCTCTAGGAACACACGGGGCTGCTCTGCACAGGCCATAATAATAACATTTGTTATTCCGCAATGGACTTTTAGATTAACTGTCTTATCTGGTTTTACGATGCTGCGCTCGGTGCATTTCAACGCCGCGGTGCTACGGAGGGTAAATCACTGCACCAGCCCTCCACCAGGAAAGCCACAGTATATCTTCCAGGAAATAAATATTGATCAAGCCTCTGTCATAATTACAGGCTCTTCAGAACATTCCATGTGCATCAAGGAAGTTTTGCCATTATTGGGGAGGCCTATGCACCTCCAATGAGATCTGCTATTTCAAAAATTAAATTGGGAGAATAACTTTAACTGAACGTCAGGTTAGTATGAGCACTGGCCAATATTTATTAGAGCCCTAAATCAGATCCTTCTGTAAATGATAACCAGTGAACAGATGTAGCATTATTAAGTCAAACCACAAACAAGGAGATGCTGCAATATGCATAAATTCTTTGAGCACTTAGCTTAATCATATTTTTCTGGGGAGCTTACAGGTGGCAATGCAACAAATAAAACCCAGAAACCAGTTTTCTACATGCTGGCTTTCTTTTTTCTCCCAAGGATGGCAGTCACAGAGGTACAACCTTTGAAAAAACCATAATATATTTATATTATGCACAAGGTTAGTAGAGTTTCTAAAGCTCTTTCTGAGACTACCCTTTCTCATTCTCGTTAGCTATGTAACAGTTGTCAAACACCTCATTACAAGATAAGCTCAGTTTTATTTCAGAAACCAAGGAACAGACAAATTAACTGACAGCCCCAAGAACAAATTGGTTGTAAGAAATGGGCTCAGAAGCTGCTTTTTATAATCCCATGAAATACGTATCTCAAAAAAGCACCATTAATGAATTTTCTCAGAAGCAATCTTTGAAAAATCCTAAGAGGTGAGCAATACAAAAATCTAAAAATAAAAATAAGTGGGCATAAACCTGCAAGATCTTCAGTTATTTCTGAATCTCCAGATACAAGAAAAGCAGAAAAATAACATAGGAAGGGAAAACATGACAAGAGTAGCTCAACTGATAAATGTTTTCGTATCTTAAAGGAGTTAATAATTTATAGAATGTTAGAAATAATTACTTGTTTAAGCAAGCTACCCACTGGACAAATTTTAGTGCCATCAGGGATTTTTTAATTCAGTGTAGCGGCTCAATTCTGATTCAAAAAGAAATATATATTACTCTGAAAATAAATTGTAGACACGATGCTCTCTTTGAAATCCAGCACGAGCCCCCATTCTGCCGCAAGAAACGCTTTGGGGGAGAAGCTGTGTTTCAAATTTATTAATGATTCCTCAAGTTGTTATAGAAACGCAATTGCAGCAAGGCAATGTCTAGAGACACGAGCCCCTTTCATGTTCACTGTCAGAGGAGCTGGTTGCTGAGGTTACCTAACAATGGAAGAACTTGTACATCCAATTCCCTCTTTACAAAGGCCCCACAAACCCAGGGCTTTCCACACAACAATGCTGGCTGAAGCAACCACTGGGCTTATTTACAGTGTACAAATTTAGAAAACACTGCTATGTGGTTTCTTCAAATACCTGGTGGCCATTGTACCCAGAACCAGCTCTTCAAAGAAGACATCAAAAGGCTTTGGCTGGGGAAGCAGAACAGGAGATTTCTAAAACAGGCTTCAGCTCTACCAACTGCTTCAAAACTTCCAGCATGTGCTAAACTCATTTTTAATTTCAGTAGGACAATTGAGTGCTCAGTGAGACATTTAGGGTGAGATCTTAAAGGCTTACATGCACTTTAATACCTTCAGTCAGGACTGCAGCTCCTCTCAGTCCCAGCTCCAGGGATGAACAGGCAACCCACGTGCATTTTACAGACATGTAGCATGGTCTGTTTGGTGCCAGCAACAAAAACTATTTTTGAAGGGCTATTTCTCCTCTTCAAAAGGCACAAGCATTAGTGAGGAAGGCAGAACATTGAGGGCTATGAAAACAGTGAAGGGTCTGGAGGAGCAGCTGAGGTCACCGGCCTTCTGCAGCTGGAGAAGAAACTGAGGGGCGACCTCACAGGAACATACAACTTCCTCAGGAGGGGAAGGGCAGGCACTGACCTCTTCTCTCTGGGGACCAGGGACTGGACCTGAAGTTGTGCCAGGGGAGGTTTAGGCTGGATACCAGGAAAGGTTCTTCTCCCAGAGGGGGCTGGGCAGTGCCCAGGCTCCCCAGGGAATGGGCACATTCCCAAACCTGCCAGAGCTCCAGGAGCGTTTGGACACCGCTGCCAGGGATGCACAGGGGGGGATTGTTGGGGTGTCCGTGCCAGGGGTTGGACTGGATGATCCTTGTGGTTTCCCTAAGTTGGTCATTCAAAAGAAACAGAGTTTTTGTTGTTACTACAACTTGCAATTAAGAGCATTTGGACACAATGCAAGTGAGTACGGATGAAATATCAAGTAGAGAGAAGGCAAAGGAAAAACGAAAAGGGAAAGGTTTGTTTTCATAATTAAAAACAGATTTCAAAAGGAAATCTCAGTTTCATTACAGTCAACGAGTGCTTTTCTGTCAATTTTAAAGGAGCCATGACTTTACCCCCAGACAATTATTAAGCGCAACCAACTACTACATCTTTTTTTTTTCTTTAAACAAGGAGAGAAATAGTAAAATGAAAAACCTTTGAGTCTGGCAAATCCCCGAACAGCAGCTGAATATAAATGAGGAGATAAATGATGAAAAGTGTGTTGAAGCAATTCTTCGATGGGTTGGAATAAAACAAAAGTTTGCGTTCTCACTCCATGTCCCCAAAATGGTTTTTGTGTAACTGGAATTTGAAAATCATGGCTGGGTATGGGGAGGTGTCTCCTGAGTGACTGAAGAGCCTCCATGGATTTGATAAGCAACTCCTACAGCATATCTGTGAGGTGAACACACACCTGTGTGTGTTACACACAACCACATTTGCTAGAAAGAGACAATATTTAAACAAACAGCATCAAACAAAGCACTTCATTCAGAATCTATCACTTTTTTTTTTTTTTTTAAGTTCTTTCAATAAGATCTCTAGCCAGTATTCTTTGAAACAAAAAAAAAGTAGCTGCAACTGCACTCTGTGTTTCTTTTCCTTTGGCCTCTCAGCAATTTAAGCCAGGATCACACGAGTTCTGTGTGATCTCACGGGATGGTTTCAGGGATGGGATTTGTGTCAGCCCTTAACGAGACTACAAAGTGTTTCTGCACCTTCCTGGCCTTTCTATTAGGCAGGCACGGGCTGCAGGGCCACGCTGCCGTGGTCGGTTTGCATCCCACACCCTTTCAGACACATCTGGAAACACCTCCTTGCTGGTAGAGCTCACACTGGGTCCCAGCCCAAAACACAAACCAGTACTGCTCCCAGTATAGGCACTAGAAGAACACTGTCTACCTATGCAGGTAAAGGAATTGGCCTCATCTATGATTCATTTATCCCAAGTGCTCAATTCTGTACAGAATGAAAGAGGCGACTGAATTTGAAAATTAAGAGAAATAAGCTGTATAGAAGACGTTCTTGGTAGATTTGGTTTCACAAAGAAAATGAGTCTTTCCTTTGTCAGCCTCCTCTCTACAGACTTCCTGCTCATCATCTGCCCAGCCCTTAACACAAGCCTCCTGCTACAAGTCACAGTGCCTAAAAACTCCAGTTCAACGCTAAGGAATGCAATTCTCTATTCAGAGTTCTAAAAGATTATTTTAAAAAGGCTATTTTTCACAGAAGTGGCACAAAGAACACTCAGTAATTCCAAATACATGAGTTGTGCATCACTCCTGTGTATGTATCATTTATATGATTAAAACAGTAATGGCACATATGGCTAGAACTGGCAGGCTTCACTTAATGAAAACACTAAAAATTTAAATGCCTTATTTTCATTTTGCTGTTCAGAGGGTGCTGTTGCCTCTTCTCCTGGCCAAATACAGTCAGAAATCTGGATTCAACCACAAATCATTTCTTGCAAACACCTGAACCATGGACTAGAAAGGAAATTCATCCCAAGCCCTTCCTACCTATTCTTCAATTCTCTAATGAAAAGACCTTGGGCTCTAAGAACAGCCTTTTATTTTCTTTAATGGTTATAGTTCAGTAAAGCTGACATAATCCAGAATAGCTTTAAATGAATAAAACTGCTGGATAAGATCCACAGATCTTTCACCTTGGTCCAATAAGAAAAAAATTGGTTTCACCCTTAAATAAAAAAATTGATTATGAACCTGTCTTGAGAATGATTCCTTACTAGAGCATTCCAGAGCCTGGAACAGCTGCAGTCCCATCCACACAGATGACTGATGATCTGAGAGTCCAGCGTGCCTTGCTGAACTTTAGTTAACTCATCACAGCTCCATAATTGCTCTGGAGATCTCATGGAACTTCTCTCGCTCCATGCCCAAATGCTTATCAATAGGTTTTAACCAGGCTGAGGCTTTCACGGCCTTCTGCTGCTCTGTGCTGCAGCCAGGCAGGGATTTGGGGAATGCAGGTGTGCCAGAGCAGCAGGAAAATGGTACTGGAGCTGCTCAACCAGAAAGCTGAGCCACTGGGAGGGATCCCGTCCACAGGAGACTCTGAGGTGTAAATTAACTGGGTTCCTGTCCTTGTCCCACAACACACAGGATGCTACCTGATGTAGCATCAGCACAGGAGGACTAAAAGCTCTTTCTCTTAAGAGAATTTCTGCCATAAAATCTCTTGCAGACTGCTTTTCAAACGCTCCACTTTCAATTACATCAAGAGACTTCAGACTGGGGCCAGTAAAGCTGCTCCTGATTTACAGTGATGGAAATAGAGGAAAATTTAGCAGGAGGGTTCACAGAAAGTTAATTGGCTGAACTTACAGGCACAGAGACTTTCTGCATTGGACCATTACAGAAAATACAGAATTAAGAACAAAATGATCCTCTGAACTTTTGAGCACAACTTAGTCCACAAGACAACAGGAGAGGAGACAATAGCAAATGTTCAGCTCCAGCACTGGCTGAGTCAATTCCCAGTGTTATTCCCCAAAGCTAAATGCAAAACTGACTGCCAGAGGAAAAAGAATAATGTATATTTTATAGATTCTCCCCTGCTGCATTCTCCCTCCATCCTTCCAGCATTTTGTCCTCATTCACAGCCACCATTGCCAGGTCCTTCAGGTTTCCATGAGTGAGAGTGAGCTTGGGGAAGGGAGAAAGGTCTGCAGGGCAGAGGGGAGGGTGGCTCAAGTATGGAACTCCACTGTGGAGGAAGGAAAGCCACGAACCTGACAAGGAGCTCCAGATGTCACAGCCAGGTCTTGCTCTGTGCATTACAGTGCAGCATTCACAATAAAGTGGCAGCAGTGGGGCAGAAGGACAACGGAGGCAGAAACTTCAAGCATTTTTTCCTGTACCTCCTCCCTGTTTCAGGACAGCCTAAAACCCACGCTCACCACGCTGCCATTTCCAGCGGTAGACCCTCAGAAATTGGATAAAATCACACTCTCAAATTTTCACACACCACACTGAGGGTAAGTGTTTGAAATTCCCACTAAAGTGAAACAGATGTTGGAATGCAGCGATGGAACCAGGAGTTGCATCACGGCACGGGGAGTATTTTTAAGACTTATTTGAAAGTGTTTGGAAGACACGATACTTCTAGAATTAGGCCAACTTATAATAAGATGAACATTTTTAACATTAATATAGAACAGAGCTGAAGGCTCAGCTCTCATTTCTATCGACTGTAACACATGTCTCCTGAAAAGGGGTGATGAGAGAAGATGTGTTTTCTTTCGGTGCCAGACATGCACATGGATCTGACACTGAAGAAAGTGTTTCACATAATTCCCCAGTGGCTGCAGCTATGATCCAGAAACCGATCCTTTAAGAGCATTTAGTCATAACACTGGTACTTGGTGAATAAATCAAATCAAAGTGGCCGCAGCATTAGATAAGACATTGAATAATTTTGCTTAAGACCATATTTACTAGGGCTGGCAAGAGCCTACTCCACTCTCACTACAATTTCTTTGACTTTTAATAGGACTGGAGTTTAGAGGCAAGGTGGCTTGTTCTATCTTATTGCTTTTTTTTTTTCTTTTTAAAAAGTGATGTTGTAATTCAAATCCTGGTAACCTTGGAAACAGCCTCTCTCCTCAAATATGTCCGTGTCAATTAAAGTAATTGGGACACTCCAGCTAATGGTGCCGAGATTTCAATATCCAGGCTAGTGCCGAAGCATTAGTCCTAAAGGACTCTCAGCTGAGACACAGATCCTCTGAAAAAAGCTTGTCTTGGAAATGTTCTGCTCTTTTTGTGAGCCTTTGTCAGGAGGATAGCTGGGAAGAAGCTACCCTTAAAGAATGTCTTTGTATGTACTCACAATGCACAGACTATTCAGTGACAGGGAACTTGGACCTGCAGTTCATTTGTATGTGTATGTCAACAAACTCCCTAAGCAAAGCAGAAAAACACCATTATTGCCTTTAAGATTGACTGAAAACTCTACAGATTTACAGAATTAACAGTTTTTCCTTACCCTTTGATAACACATGTACGTAGACATGCACACACACCCCTCAAAATTACATATTCATTAAGAGACAATCTCTATCCATGGCAGATTTATGAACAAACAATACTGACTTTATTAAGTGCCTTGGGCTTTCCTGAAAGTTGGAATAAACCAGGATTCCCACCTTGTAACACTGGTGGCTGGGAAAGAGGAAATCAAGAAACTGTTAGGAATTTCTCACAGCATCCAAAAGCAGCTCATTCTTTCTTTATTGAAACCAGAAAGACTTATTTAAAAAAAGGAATATCCTCTAATGTCTTTTGAAAACCACAGACATCAATCAATCACTCAGTTCAGTGACAGGCATCACCACCTTTGGATATATTTGTATGCTCTCAGAAAAAGGGTTTTACTAAAGTATATCTTGAGGCCCACTCTCCCCATCCCCAAAAGAAGGCATTAAAAGAAATATTTCTTCTACAGAGGATACTCACTGTGAAAATACTGGCAGGCAGCATTGATAATTAAAATGAACTTATAAAGTTTTCTAGAGATAAATGCCTTTTCAAGGTATTTTAAAGATATTTGTTATTTTTGCATATTAAATTATTCTATAGCAGAAAGTGATTTTTAGTAAATATTTTTTGTTGCTATGCAAATGGTAAAGTGACTAAACCACATCTAAAATCTGTCCCTTTCATCCCTATCAACAGCAGAGAAACAGAAGGAATTACATAGCCTTTGGGAAAAATGATCTAAATAATGATGGTTTGAAATGATTATGACTGGGTACTTTGGTTTGTCACACATAATACAGGCAAAGGGAATAAAATAAAGTCCAAGCTCCGAGCAGTCTGTTTCCCATATGACAGATTTACTGTAATTCTTTTTCTAAAGCTTAGATGATCCAGGCCTTGCAGGCAGAAAGACCAAAACTGACCAGCAAATGGGGTATTCAGACCTAGGCTGAGGTGCCTAAGTGATCCTTTGATATTAATAATGGAAAAGGAGGAAAAAATCCAAAGCAGGCAGAAGAGTGCAGTAGCTGAGTCAGGACCCACACACACATCACTGCCAGCAAAGGCATCAAAGATCAGAAAAGTCCCAGTCCAGAACTGTTGTTTCAGTCCCTTTGGGATGTGCAGTTATTTATATAAGAAATCTGTAATGCAATATGGAACAACTCCATCGACAAGATGGGAAGTGAGACGGGTCCAAGTCTGCAGCAGAGCAGCTGCCAAACTGGACTTGGACAGCTCAGCTCTAGAAGGCCATTTTTCAGTTTAAAGACTACAATAAGCAAAATCCTGAAATATTATGCCTGTAAAACACTTTGGAAATATGCTGTAATAGTCACTAAAACCTGCAGAGATAATGCAAGTTTCAACTTGTTACTCACTACAGTCTGAATATGGAAAACACATTCTAGTCACTGAAAACCCAGACAGGAAGGGGTTTTGTAACAATTTACTTTTATGAAGTAAAAATTTGTAGTTTCACTCTTCAGATGGGTCCAGTTGTCCTTCCACTGAAGGAAGCAGAGTTTGACATTCACATCAGCAGCAGCAGAATTAGGCTATAAAGCTACAACTGCATATAAACAGCTGCCAGACAATCACATTGCAGAATAAACATAAACCCCAAATTAATTCAGAGTAATTATTTATACAGGCTTAAGTGAGATCAGCGTTGTGGATTTTTTTCATTTGGTGAAGATAAAGATTATCTTTGTTTTATTACCTTCCTTTACGTGAGCAGATGCTGAATACTGTATCTCGCTGTAAAACATTTCATATTTTAGCCTAAATATTTACACTGAGTTTCATTCTGAGGCAAAGTAGTTTAAACTTAGCATTTTATTTTACTAGTTTTACATTAGAATAAAAGTAGTCACATTCTGAGCAGAGGAGATTTTAGTGCTGCACTAAACCCATCCTGCTGACCGTCTCTGAGAAGAGGCCCACTACAGTGGATTGTGCCAATCAGATCTTCCAGAAACACCAGCAGAATTAAATCTACAATAAAGGCTATTGAGACCTTTCCAAGAAAAACAAGCTTGTTTAGTTTTTAGATCATTCAATAAAATAAGTATCTTAGAGAAAGCACGAGCTGGAATCCAGCTCTGATGAGACATGGAGGAGGCATATGCTCGTGCAGAGCAAAGCTGCTCAGAGAGCAGCTGGAGATCCCTGGTCTGCAACAACCCTAAGAGCCCATCTGGAGGGGTTATGGACTCCAAATCCCCAGGAGTTTCCTTCAGTCACACAACTGGGACGTTCTTGGGATGCTGTGCTGGCACAGCCAAGCTGCAGGGCTCGCACACAGCCAGGGACACGTCAGGCTGTGGGACTGGAGGGCTCCTCATTTTAGTGAGGACCCTGAAAGGAGTCACAGTGAGCACTGCAGATTTATTCAGCACCTGCCAGAGCAGGGCTCTGCTAAAGTTAGAGGTGCTCTCTACCTGAAGTGGAATAAGGGAGATCTTCAGGTCCATAAACATTTGAATTTTGTTGCTCTGTTCCAAATCAGGGCCAGATCAAGGCAAAACATTTCTCTGATCTCAAAAACAATCTCAGAACAGAAATCTTGATGCCCAGCCAAGCCTACACCACGGCACATCTTCTCTCATGCTATTTGCAAAGGCATCTGCAACCTCAGCCCTCGCTGTCTCTAATATTCAGTGTTTTGTTCACTTCAAACTAAGTGCAGGATGATGAAAACTCACAAAGCATGATGGTGCCAAAAGAAAATCTGCACCACCATTAATTGCTACACGAGTACATCAGATCTGTCACGAGCAGTGACATGCCAGGCATAACAAGCATCTCTGAAGTCAAACTCCCCATTTCTCTGTGCCACAGAGTAGAGGATGCTGATGACAGATGGGCAGAGTTAAGCAAGCCGACCGGCCAAAATCCTGTAGCTGCATTTCACTGCCAAGACCAGAACCTCAGTTTATAGCAGAAACCACTAACTTTATGGCATCAGACAGGAAAAAAATCTATAAAAAATTAATGGTATAAATAATAAAAATTGAAAATGAAACAATCATCTATTCTTCTGGCATCTACTCCTAAATTTCTCCTCTGGCTCCAGGACTATTCCTTCTGCCTACATAGTCCCAGATCCACGTAATTGCAGAACTGCCACTCCACATCACTGAACAGTGCTTTCCACTGAAGTCAAAACTCCTCTCTTCTGACTGTTCTTTATCTTCTCCACCTGAACTCGGATGCACTGGGGTTGTGCCATGCTGACTGGCACCAGTCTGGAGTCCCTGGACAGAGAGGTTCAGTCACACCTCATGTGCAGGAGGTCTCCATCACCTCTAGCAGGAGGTGATCATTTCTCATTTACTCCATGGTGACAGCACATCTTTTACCAATAATGAAGCTTCCAAATGTGCTTTGGGTGTGTGCAGTTAGGAGGGACCCTGCTAGACACAGCCATCGTGTATAAAGTGGGATTTTACTGCTTTGCCCCTGGTGTCTCCCAAATTCTGCTGGGACAGTTCGTTTCAGGTTCACCCATCTTAACCTGAACTTGCATTGTTTCACATTTAAACTTCCCAGTGATTTCAGTGTGAGCTGCAAGTAGCTAAGAGTCAAGAAGGTCCTTTATTTTAGTGTGGTTAATGGTGCATCAAGTCTTCTGCTGCCTCATATCCCTCCCTCAAAGTCAGCAGGGCTGAAAAGAGTCTAAGTCAGGGTAATTTCAGCCAAAGTCCCTTCAAGTATTTGCAACATTCACATTTTCCTGCCTATGAATTGTAACAGCAAGTCAGGAAGTACTGCCATTTATATAAACTTGCATTTTAAGCTTCAGTCTATTCTCAAGAAAATGAAGACAATGATTTACTTGAGTATGAGAAAGAATGAGATCATTACAAGTACACTACATCAAAAACAGCAAGAAACTTTTCGAACCTTTTTTTACCTTGGCAACTTGTGTGGACTTACTTCACTATTCATTACTATCTAGTCAAAGTGAAAACAATCAATAGCAAATTTCTACCAAAAGAAAAACCTAACAGCACAATATCATATTGTGTGCATTAAATCAATAGCCCTCCTCAGTTTTAATGTAGTTGCTGCAACACGTTAAAGAGAATTTTGAAATGAGTGTTTTATAAACCACAGAATCTCACTTCCTTCATTGTGAACTGAATAGGCTTTTCATGAGTGTTTCACCATACAGATGAAATTCTTTATAAGGGCTGCAAAAAGGCTTTGCAATTATTAAGAAAAAAAGATAAATAAACCATTCACATTTTTAATATGTACTTCACAGACAGATAAGATGAGAAAGTCTGAGAGCTGCTTGCCCCAGTCACAGAACAAGCCAAGGACAGACCCATGGAAGTGGGGTTGAGTTCATTTTCTCTAGAAAAGTAAAATGACTCTGATGTTTAAACCTGGCAAACCAATGCCACACCAGACCTTCAGAGAGAGGGTGTGGGAGGCCAAAAGCAACACAAACAGCTCCTGCTGGGCTGGGAAAGAGCAGGGATGGGCCAAGTGTTCCTGAAGAACACACCCATCTGTGGTTGTGCTGCAGGGTACAACCTAAAGCCACCACTTCCATCCCAAGGGCTGGGGATAATCTTTAAGACCTTGGAAATCTATAGCAAGGCAACAAGTCCTTCCTGGCTTGGGAAGGGGACCAGGTGCTTCACAATGCTCTGCAGAATTTCTGTGCCAGCTTTAGTCACGCTCCGGTGCAATAAAACACAAGAAACGTTTCCCGCGAGATTGCAACATCCTTGTCCCAGGGACTATCACACACAGCCACCTACCCCTGAGCCTCACAGCTCACACTGACATCCTGCAGCATGAAACACAGAAGGAAAGCTAGAAAAAAAACCACTGCAGTGGATGAAATATGAGCCTGAACTGCACTGGCAGGAAAGGGACTTCAGGAAAGTGCTGGATAAAGCAGGACCTCTCTCTCCCTCAACAGGGATGACAACACAGCAGCACGAGAGGAACCTCCCATCACTCTGTTCTCACACAGCAAGGCCACATTTATTTTCTTTCCCCCAGGACTGTGTACACCATAAGACATGGACACTGATGTGGTTTCTGGACAAGTACAACTCCCCATCCTTTGTCCTCCAGCTTCAGCGCAGCAAAGCTTTGTAAGTCACTGACTACTCTAGCCCACAGACACCAGAGTGTCATTAGGAAGAGACCGGCACATCTGTCAAGCCACTGTGTTACGCAGGCAAGAGTTCTTCACCAGCACCAGTTAAAAATCTCACAGGTTTGCTGCTAGCCCTGAACAAGGTTCATAATGGCCACACAGAAAACCTTTGAAATGGCGACAAAAATATGGGTCTCCCAACAGAGCAAAAAAAATACGGCCTGCTTGAAACTACTAAGTCAGGAAATTTGATATTGGAAGGGAACAAGCCCAATAAAATAAATCAGGTGATAGTTACTAAGTACCCGTGTCAGGATAAAAGGCAAACAAAACTCACAGCATTATATCCAGAGCACTGTACAGACAGAATGCACAGCAGGGCAGGACAGCCAGGGCTCTTGGTGCCAGGAAACCACACTGTGACACACACATTTCAAGCATATTCAGCTTCTGAATCCCAAGGCACAACGCTACCCTGAGAGCATATTTGAAATCTGTTTTGATATTTATAAATCAGAATGTGCTGTTGCCACACACGCGTTCATCTTGATACATTGATACATCTATTAAAAATAAAAGGAAGATTCTGGCATTGAACTTGCATTTTTGAAAGCTTATGTAAATGAACATTTTTATAAAGAGGCCATGAGAGCAACATAACAATTAATAAGGAAGACTTGTACTAATAGAATAGTCCTGGTTCAAAAAATGCTGGTTACCCATGATGATGTCAGAGCAGATGTAACCTCACTCAGTTCTTCCCCCATGAATTCCCCCCCACTCCAACCTGTGCATCTCCCTTTTCTGAATGATTAGGTACGCGTGAAACTTTACAAGTATGGGTATCTGGATGTTTCAGGGTAGTTCAATTGTTTTTCTCTAGACAATCTTTCTTATTTTAAGACTCAAGTAAGTGAAAAGAACCATTCCTGGGATGCAGTAAAAATTCTGGGAAGTGCTGAGCTCACAAAGTACCTGATCAGGCTTTTACAACAAGCATGCCACCTTTTTGGTTTTTAGGTTTTTTTTTTTTGGTTGGTTGGTTTTTGTGGTCTTCTGCTTGGTCTTGTTTGGGTTTTTTTAATAAAGACAGCACCCTTACATTACAAATACTTATCTAAGAACACACAGGAATTTTGAGAAAATGAGACAAGAGGCAGGTACCACCCAAATCTCAGTTTCTGTTCTGAATGGATAACTGTAACTTTCTGTGATATTTTAATGAGTTATGCTACTTTTCATACACTTGTCTAAACTGCCAGTTAGCTTTATCCTTCACCTCCAGCAAGCTGTCCATAGCCCATGAGAGGAGCGATGGCATTTGAGGTTTTGGTGAATCTGTTTTTCTTTGCCATCCCTTTTCCACACAGAATTACATGGAACCAAAACAGACCGTTTTCAGCGAAACTGAATTAGTTGCCCAACCCAAAAACCCTGAAGTATTTATTCACAGATACAGTAGTTCATCAGCTCTCAAACTCCTGGCTTTATTATGTGCTTGTCAGAATGAATGATAATGCCAAGTGGCTGGCAGGATAATGAACAACTGCCAGGATAAATGGATCCTCACACAAAGCTCCCTGCAACACAAAGATGATGACGAGAGCAACATTCAGAGCTACACCTACAGTTTCTCCTTTTCCATTTTTCCCCATGTATTGTGCAATTTTCTTCTGTCTCGAGTTTACTTGGCTGGAACAAAGGTGGAACGTGAAACAAATTGTGGCTAAATCCTCTAGAGATGTGAAGCACAACTCTGCTGCAATCAATGGATAATTGCATAGTCATGCCACAGATGAATTTGCTCTCCATGCAAAGAATTTAGCAAGCATTGTAATATATTCACTTATTTCACAGTTATTAAGTCTGCCCTCTGATGAACATCTCTCTCTTATCTACTCTGTTAGCACATTCTCCCTCCTGTTGCTTCCCACACCATATAAAACGAAGCAAAGATTATTACAAGTGGAGATTGTGTGTGAAAATAATTCCAAATTCAGTTCCCAGATCTATTAATACAGTACCACCTTCCAGTCCATGAAGATTTTAACCACAGAACACAGAAAATCAAGCAAGAGAGGATTTAACTGAACTCTTGACTTCTTTTACAGTACAAAGATACAGAAAGGATGCACTGCACATCCCAGCTTGGAAAACATCACTTACATAAACAGCCCCTATTTACAGCAGCAGCACAACAAGCAAACAAGGATATTCAGTTAAACAAGCTTTACACACCATTTCAGGACTATGTTCCATAGGGTACCAAGGTGCAAAATGAGGAGATATTCAGGAAGTTTAACATCATATTGATTTGATTTTTTTCCCCCAACCCCAAATAAGTTCCATTTACACACTCTTTACAACATCAATGCAGCACACAGATCTAGAGGCCACAGCAAGAGCTGCAAAGGGTCAGTGGGGAGGGAAAAAAGTCACAATGCAGGTGCATCTCAGATTGGAGCAGGTGTAGGAAGAAGAGATGGATAGACAAGTGAACATCCAGCCACAGAAATCTCCATGGAATGGGCTATTTCCCCCCTCATGTGACATTATGTGAAATACTAACAGGACTTTCAGTACTCACATGTGAGGGAAACGATGTCAGACATCCAGCAGATCAGTACTGCCTCCCCTAACTCCTGGCAGCTCTCTGAGCTCCCAAACAGTCAGATTACAGGGAGAGAAAACAGATTCAGGTCAGCAACCCTGCACACAAAAGCTATCCTTGCAGTCTGGATAATGGTGAGAAAAGCAATTGCCTGTGAATTCTTGGTGAAGCAAAAGCAATTAGATTTTACAAAAAAGGAAACAGTAAGAAATAAGTTTTCTTTAAAAGGATAGCACAGACACCAATTCCCTCACTTCAGCACTACCACGAGAATCTCTCAGACATCTGAAAAACAGGAGTAGCCACTTTTATTCCAGGTGGTCACAAAATAGATTTGGCCTTTTCAACTTCTGGTGTGCTTGGAACAGATCATTAGAAATTACCTGAAGAAGCAGAAAACAATTTTGAAATGACTGGATCTTAAGTTTAAGTCACAACTTGAGGTTTGGGAAGTGGCAAGGATGGAAAAAAATGAAGAGGGCAAGAAAAGGAAGAAGAATGATAAAGACACTCAAAAATTAAAATATTCAAAGCACCACAGGGCCAGTGCCTCCAGGGACCACTTCATCCATAGCTGACTCTTCTTCCACAGGAGATGTGACAAAGCAGAAATTAAATATCTGCCTAGACAAATAAAAGCTGCACTTCCTTTAAGCTGAGAAATTCAGTGCTTTCATTATTATTGAGGGGAAAAAAGGAGGTGCCAAAGAACAGACCTAAGAAAGACTCAATTTTCAAACAGTCAAACCTGAAATTCACCCAACTTTCACAGCTTTTTATGTGACCAACAAAACCTATCTTAAATAGGAGCTATTTGCAGAGAATACCAAGTTTTATGGTAGAGAAAACTGAAAAGGGCTTCCAGTATTCCAAATCATTCCTCACCTTAAAATTTAAGAGAGCATGGGAAGTCATTTTAGGAAGCAACTGACCAATGATGCTGGAAAAATCATTTAGACCAAGTTCGTGTTCCAGCCTGACTCGGAGAATATTTTGATTTGCCTGTGGAGGTTCTAGCTATTAGTTTTAGTTTTACAAGGCTCAAATTCACTTCAGAATTTTAGATTTTCCATTTTAGGAAAACTGAAATGTATCAACAAAAAAATGATGAAAATATAACTTCTGTAGTCACATTACTTTTAGTTGTGATAGTCTATTACTGACATATCATTCAATAAAACAACAAAGTGAATTTTTAAGGTATCTTTAGCACACATTTAGCCTTCTCCCATCCCTCTCCCTGTTCCAGGCAGGGATAGTACTTTCTTCTTAAGACTGCTACAGAAACACAAAAAAATCCAGTAAGCAATATTTCCTTCCTCACTTGTTTAGGTTAATCACACAACCAGTGCTTAGATTAGATAATGTAAGACTTTTATTTGTGAGTAGTCTCGTATTTTTGGGTGGAAGCAGAGTAGAACCCTGCACGCCCGACATATCTGAGCAAGAGCCAGCGAGACAAAAAAAACAAACCTCATCCTGCAACCTCCCCGGGGAAATCTTTATTCATTTTAATACTTGTTCAGTCAGCTGTCTCGGTGAATGACAAGGTTTTATCTCTAATGTGAATGGCTTCGAAGGCTACTTGCATTATCCATTCTTCAGCAGCTGCTGCTGAAACCACAGGGTTGCAAACTTATAATTAAATCCAGCTGCCACTACTGCGAGTTCAGTTCTATCGAAGTGAGCAGCAATGCCTCGTGGTTGCTGGCAAGATTCTGTCTCCCTTTCTAGACAATGTAATTAACTCTTTTGCCCCTTTTAGATGAAATAAACATCGGCACTGAAAATGCTGTTAAATGACTGTAAAATAGTATTTATGCTGAAAAATTCTGCTGCAGTCATTGCACCTGAGAAAACAAATTTCCAGGTGGATGATGGCTGACAACAAATAGCTGTTTCCTTAGAAGCACTGAGAGGACACCCAAGGAGACACAAGGCACAGGATGGAAGGAGTGAAGAAAAAGTGACAGGATACACATTAACACATCTACTCTTCAACCTTAAAACACAGCCTCTGGCATAAAGCACACACCAAGACCCAGCTTGAGAGAACTGCAGACAGGTGCTGGAAAGGAAGCAGGACAGGCACCACAGGCTTTCCTTTGATGCTAAAGAAATTTTTAAAGGCTATTGTTCCTGTCTTAAAATAGATTCCAGAGAATTTGTGGATCCCCCTTTCTGAGAGTGTTCAGGGATGGGGCTTGGAGCAACCTGGTCCAGTGAAAGGTGTCCCTGCCATGGCAGGGGGTTGGAAAAAGGTGTTCTAAGGTCCCTTCCAAACCTATGATACAGTCCCAACTGAACAGCTAAATCCACACATTTCTAGGGGTATCCCTTTTGTTCCTTTTACAGTCAAAATCTGTTCACATCCATGTGTCAAAGTGTTTAGGTCAGCAAAAATAATTAGCTACCCAAATGTGACTTTGTCAGTCAGAATCCTTGCAGGGCTGCTCAAGGCAGCCCCACTCCCTCCCTCTCACAACAAACATTGCAGTGACAGTGCCTCACAAACATCTCATGCAGGAGCAGCAATCAGCAGTGACACACTGCACTAATGCCACTGAAGTAGAAAACAACAGTCAGCTAAGCTTGGTTTGTGAAGGCTTCTCCTGCTATTTGTACCTCTTTGGAAACACACAGATTTCTGAGGATGGGAGGGGAAGTACAGCAGAAGGGTTTGACCTCTGACTCTGAGCGCAGGAAGGCTGGAAAAGGGGAGAGCTCTCTGCAGACAGGACAATGAGATGCTCAGCAAGCACCTCCAACTTCACTCTGACAAGCTACCAAAATACAACAAAAATATTCTTGAAGACATAATCTGCTGGATATTCTGCCAAATCAGTTAAAATTCCACGTTGTCTAGATGCTTTTTCAATATAGGAGGTGCATCCAGAGCTACACAAGCACTGCACAAACTGGGCGTTGGCAGAGCTTGGCCATGGTACCTTGGGCTAATTAAATCCATCTGCATTACCTGACCAGATTCACTGAGATCCAGCTCGAATCCCTGAAGCAAGCTGGAAACCCAGATAAATCTGCCCACGGTCACACAGAGGCCAGCAGGTGTCATGAAATAGAACCCAGATGTTTCCAGAGACTCAAAGCCTGCTCATTCACCTTTTGGCAGTGTGTGGGGGTAGAATGTACCTGCACAGCACCTCTGCACAATGCTCAGCTCTGCTGTGGCTTCCTGCCACATTTCCTGACCCAACAGCAAATAAATGGCAGCAGCCAGAAAGCAGCTCTTCCCCTGTTATTTTTTACTTTTACCTTTTGCAGCAAGCACAGAGTAAACAGCCTTTTGTGGCAAAGACAACAGGGGTGAGCTGTCTCTCGAGTGGATATTCTGAGGTTCATTTGCTTTTGACATATTTGTTTGCAGTGCCAGCTCTGCTGTCTGTCTACCTGTCGCTTCCTCCTAATGGCTGTGGAGCCCAGGCACTGCAGAGCCTTTCAGCAAGATGGGCTGATTATTACATCCTGTCATACCTAGGAGAGAGCCAGTCATGATTTTTCAATCAGTGTTTTACCATTCCCGTTTTAGAACGGCAAAGCTTTTATTCCTCACAGCTTTTTAGTGGCTGCTTTAAAGGGCTTTTTATCTGGAGAGGTTCGTGTCTTACTGGTGATGAAAGGTGTTTCTATGGACAATATTGGCAAAGAGCAGGTGGGCGTGAAGAGGGAAGCAAAGAGGGAAGAATGGAAAGTTTGGAGGAAGCCATGCTTCCAGGTTTTTTGAATCCTGCCGAGGGTCTTGCTCGCAACTGGAATTAATCTCTGAGTCAACTGTTATCTATCACCAGAACAGATAACATCATTTTATCTCAGCCATAACTTTTTGCCTTGAGAGACTGCAGATAGCTTGGATCTCCTGCAGTGATCTGTGCACTACATTTGCCTTCTGCAAATCTCTGCCCAACAGAACATGCAACTCATCTTTCTCACGGGTTTCTAATCGGCTCCAGCCCTGTCACACTTTATATTTAGGTCCAACGTTACCTTCCTGTTCATTTGTAGCTATAAATGTCTATAATTTAATACACAAATCCCATTATGTTTTAAGTGTCAGGATACCTGTCAGTTGTCACCACAGTACAGGAGACAGATTAGAGAAAGGTGTGTCACCATGAGACCAAACCCTGACAGGAGATGATTGTTTTGATAGACCTACTTGATGGGCATGACACTGTAGATTAGAAACAGATTTTTTTTTTTTTAATACTTACAACAGTATTTTTTTTCTTTTTAAATAATTTAAAAATCTAATGGGAAATTTATAGGCTTCATTAAGGTTTAGGGGTTTAAAAAAAAAAAAAAAAATCAACCAGCGGCTTTTTGTTTCTCAGATTTTCAAGGCAATGAGGTCACAGGAGTGCTGAAGGTCTCCAACTCTCCAGTGAGGCCAGACTCAGCTAAAAGGCTACAACAGAACACTTTACTACATCTAAATTTTCATTAAATTTGATAAATTAATTAGAAAATGCAAGAAAAAGACATCAGGTTTTTCCCCTTCTCCCTGTGCTTCTGGAAGGGCCCCAACTGGATTTGTAGATGTTGTGAGGCTTCACTGCCCCACCCGAGGCTAAAGGAGGCCGTGGCAGCAGCTCCCAAGGTCACCTAGAGAAGAACTGCAGGAGAAGCATCCAGGTGACAGCAGGACACCAATCCAGCCCTGACAACCCCGAGCTGACAGGGGCTGATGTACCCTGAGGATTACAGAGACACAAAGCTGCATTTGCTATGAACTCACCTGATGTCAGTGTGCTCCAGACAACACCAGGGAAGGTGAAGAGATGCAGACTAAGGGGATTAATACAGTAAAAGCAGCAATATCTTCATGTGAAATGAGATGCTGAGAGGGGAAATTTGAAAAGGTCAGCCTTATTTTAGACTGGTTTTAGCAAGGGCAGAGTTGTCCAGACAACTGAAGTAGGACTTTAAATCCAAAACCACCTGAAGTTATATAAGGGGTATTTTTCAAATGCATGCTGGGCAGTAGAACACTTTAACCCTGAACAAAAATCACCTGGAACAGCTTTTGCAAAAGTCTTGAATGTCTGAAATCTTCAGTATAGGAAAGAATTACAGCAAAGAGAGAAATACTTACTGGGCTCTCACATCACTTCATCAAAATCAAGGGCTTCTGCATTTGCAAAAGGACCGATTAACATTAAGGTTTAAAACCTGTTCTTTCATTGAATTAAACCAATTTGTTTTAAAACTGGCTGGGTTTAGAGCAGTGGCTACTTCTTTAACACAGGATCAGGCATTGCTTGCTGGCCACAACCAACGTGCCACCTACAAAGTGAAGCCATTTGAGCAGCACCACCTGAACCTGCCTCACGCCGCTCTTGTCTCCCGTGTGCTCCACACGTGACAGACAGAAAGGAAGTGCCACAGTCTGCTCTTAACTTCTGATGAGATGAAACAGGCCAACACACCTTGTTAGCTCTGCTTGCTGTTCAAAACACACTCATGTTTTCAAATTTTACTACTTGGAAGGGTTTTGGACACCCTGAGTACCCAGCACTGTTATTACCTTGACAAGTGCTAAGAAAGGGCTCATTACCACAGTCCCTAATGCAGGAACAAGTGACTGCAGCACATTCCCAGCCCACAGCATGCTCTCAAGCTGTCAAGAGCTCACTGGGGCTCCTTCAGTGCTGCCCAAAAGCATCTCCACCTTCCTCTCTGCTGCGTGCCAGCGCTCCTCCATCACAGGAAGAGCGTGGTAGCCAAAAAATAGGCACAGGATTGATGGATCACCGCTTCTGGGAGCCAGAAAGGAGCAGAGGAAGAACAGAACAGCAGGTCCCACTCGGAGAGAGGGTGATCACAAGGTTTTTTTTCTACCAGAGGACAGGTACTTTCCTACTCTGAGCAGCCTAATCAGTCATCTCTGCTCCCCTTGCCATGACAGGCTGGCATTTTACTAATGAGACTGAGTCATTTGGAGCAGGAGGGTGACTCTGCTAAAACAGGAAAAAAACCCAAACCTGATACCTTTAACATATTACATGCACTAAACTACAGCAATCTGAGCATAAATTATCTTTTTGGGCCATCCTCTTCCACTCTCCCTATGGGGTAATGGCAAATTTTCATGCTAAAAAGGTTGTCTTTGGTAAAACTGCAGGGGACTCATAGCCAAAATATGAAAAAAAAAAAAAAATGCCAGAACCACTGGCACAATGAGGGCCCAGCTATCAGAACTAATTTACCCTCAGAAACACTCAAGCATTTTATAGTTTCAGTGGGAAACAAAGATCCATGAAAACTGAAGACACCTCTCTGGGCAACAGATCCACGGGAGCTTTCAGCTTGCCGTTTGCTATTTTAAAGAAGGAACATTTGTAGCACTGGTTCATGGATTTACACTGCCCTGTAAGGCTTGTGTAGGTCTTCATCCTTAAAGAAGAAACTCTGCATCCCTACAAGAGACCAGGAAGGCAGATAGGACATTAATCAGAAGCTTTATCAAACAACTCTTTGCAGGAAGAAACATTTCCTACAGGAAAATGGAAGAAAATTCTTTTTCACAGCGAATGAAAACAGTATTTTTATCGGCAAGAAGATACATCAGAATCCCTGCCATTTTAATCAATAGTTTCAAAAAAAACCCACCTCTATTTTAAATAGTTTTATAGTGGAAACTCTGATCTACCTGGTCTAGGAGGTGCTGACATTTTTGTTTACCAGAATCTTTATACAGTTCAATATCTTAATAGTGTGTGACCAGAGTCAAGGCAGAGATTGACAGCCAGTCAATGAGCTGATGAATATCTCCCTCATAAGCATTTCATTTAGCTACCCATGCAGTGTGCATTCTGCCTTTACACACACATGCCAATGCTATTATCTTACACTCAATTACTTGGGTCTCAGCGCGCCTGACGAAGGAATGAGCCACCATTATCAACATCTCATGTACAAAGAAGTCCAGGCAGAGTGGGGCAATTTGCTAAAAGTTACTGCACTGATATCCAAGGTCAGTGGCAGGTGGAAGAGAAAACTCTTACCAGGTGAGCACTGCACTCACAGACCACACTGCCTCGCCAGACGTGTGCTTGGGAAGCACTGACTGCAGTCTTTAATAATCTGCATCAGGCACTGCAAAAGAATTTAAAGTTCCACTTGTGTGGCAGCAAGCATTAGTGTAAAATTTAAACCTGTTGACACTTTATCTGTTAAACACTGGAATATTGTATTCAGCTTTCTTCAAAGAGGACAAACACCGTGTCAGCATGAGATGACTTTTCTGACAAGTCTGCCCTGGTCATTCCTCACCTATTTTTAAACATCTTCCAATAAAACCCATTGTCTCAGATAGAATAAGTACAATTGAGCCTTTCTTCATTATGGGAGCCTCTTGCAAAACATTAATCATGCTGGGATTTTGTATCAGTCAAGAAATTATAAAGCCTGCTCAATTCTGTCTGCTTTTTACTTTATGTATTAAAACCCATCAGGAGGCACTCAGTAAAAGCAGCAACAACTTGAGCTCTGATGACAAAACATTTAAGAGTCAAAACCAACCCCTCATTTACCATTGAGCAATTCTATGTACACAAGGAGTAAATAAACAGACCCTTGTTTGTAGAATTTGGAATGTTTTCACTGGCTGCATGTCCAAGTAAAAGTCCCAGAGCTGAATTAAACAAGCCAAATGAAATTAATTTACTTCCATGTCCAGCTCAGGTGGCTACCAGGCCTTGAACAAGATTACCAGGACAACTAGTGAATATCAATGACAGCAGCGGACAAACACAATTTATTCTTGGCGCTGGGTTTTCCCTTCTCTCTTTTTTGTTACAGGTTTTCCCTCCCTTTCACTGGGAAAAATGGGGATCACAACTTCCAAACAAGTTAAAAAACTGGAAAGAAATCCAGCTTGCAAGTTTGCATTGTAATTGATATAAGTCTGTTATTACAAGACAAATTGCAGCAGACAATGCACGGGACAGCTCAATCTGTTACCGAGTCCCTGCAATGCTGTATGAAGAACTCAACCATTCCACTCATAAATCTTTCTCTTAAGTTTTCACTGCTGCCTGTGTGGGTAAAATAATAAAACTATGGAGTGACGTGTACAAGGGATGCAGTAACACATTTCTAAACACAATTACACAAGTTTGTTACAGGAGCCCTGACCCTTGCAGCATCTTCAGGAATATGTTGTGTCCCAGGCTGCAAAAACACCCCACAATTCCTTTAAGAAGTCACTAGCTGCTATCATGCCAATTGTGAATGATCATCTCTGCTCAGATTGCTGGGAGGCACTGGGCTGCCATCAGTCATTCTGGAGGGTCCATCACAAACTTTCTGCAGCACAGAACTTCATTTCCAGGACACTGACCTCCTTCCTAACTCACTGGCAAATACAAACTCCATAAACAGGAGAAGATCAGAACATTCTTAAGATGTGTGTTTCCATGTACTTTTTCAAGGAATTCAATTTAGTAATATTTTTATACTAATTTCTTGTCTGTTGTCTGTAGTTCACAATATCCAGCAAGGAGAGCATGAGAGTTGTTGCACAAGTGAAACTTTAGAATTAGCTGCCAACACCGATGACAGAAACAGAGAAAAGCAAAAAGGTTGGCGAGGGGGAGATATAAAATGGGATACATGAAGCAATTTTGCTCAAATGAGTTCAAGGGCAGCTATGAAACGCCTGTGGTTCCTCCTCTGTCAGGAGACTGACAGGAGGCCACAAGATCAGAAGTGACAGGAACCAAGATTACAACCAAGAACACCCAAGGGGCAGCTTTGTGCCAGCAGCTCGGGGTTTCACACCCAGCCAGAGCCTCCCTTGCCCTGAGAGTCCCCAGGAGGGGCACCTGGACACTCCTGGCAGCTGAGGGACAGAGTCTGGAGGCACAAGGACACGGCCCCTGCACCAGCAGTCCCCTCAGGCAACCTCACATCTCAGCTCCAGCTCTTCCACTGATGTTTTACAGCACGTGCTCCAAAACCAAACTGGCTTTCCTGGCATCCATCTGTTCCACTGAAGCCTCAAAGAAAAAGATGCTGGGAGAAGAGACCCCTTTTCCTTCTGGGCTAAGTGTTGGAAGGAAAACAGGCAAATTTACAGTAAAGCTGCACAGACAAGCAGGGAGGAGGGGACAGACCTGATGATCATTTAAACCCAGAATGTGTTACCATTGATTAAAGCAGCCACATTAAATCCAAGCTACTTTAAGAGCAATATTCCAGCATCAGCCAGGAAAACTACAGGCTACAGCTGTTAGTCCCACAGTACATTTCTTTTTCACTTTTGCTTGCACAAGTATGATACAAACTTCAGAAGAATCTGACAGGAGGCACCTGCAACAGTTAAGAGGCCTTACACTCTAAATTACCTTGCTTTTGTTAGGCAGGTGAATGGTCCATAACATTCTTCCTGAAAGAAGGCTCTTCCCTTCAGAATTCAATTTATAAACTTACTCCTGCCAGGCTGCGATAGCAGCTGCTGTATAAAGCTGAAAATGATGACTACTGGAATTCCATTCAAACCTCAGGAATCAATAGAAAGCAGACAAACGACCAAAGATAAAAGTTCCACCCAACTGCAAAGAGCAGGGGCTGCAGGATACCTCTCATTGTTTTTACAGTGGCTGCAGTCACCAACCTGTGAAATAGAGACTGCACAATCCCATTTCAGCTTGAAAATGTCACCTGTGCCATCCACACGCTGCACCCACACAATCTGCCTGTGGGAATGCCTCAGTGCCAGAGGCACAAGCAAAAGCAGACTCAAAAGACAATTTATAATTGCAAGGACAATTTATAATTTGCTGAGATATATTCCATTTGGTAAAAGCTTATTATATGGCTTCCTTGGATTTTCTGATCCTGCTTACCTTGAAAGAGCAGCTCTTCTGGAAGTTAATAACAACCAACCTGCCTTGGTGTCACTCTGGTTCATCTCAACTCATCCACATGAACTTGTTTCTATGGGCAGTAAAGAAATACCCAACCACAGCTTAACTGAACTCGTATTGTCTGCAGGCAGCACAGGTGCCACTGTAAACAGCTCTGCATTTTATTTATTGTTATAGTCCTTCTCACTCATACTGCATGACAGACAAGCCAGGTGAGGACACAAAGATATTAGAATTTAAAAGGGAAAAAAGGAAATACTTAAAAATCTGCCTTCCTTTGAACAAAACACAATATGCTTCACTTGAAAAGGAAATTATCATTTGCCTAATACAAAAGAAATCCTTTGTCCCAATCACAGCCTACTCTGAAGGAATGACTTTCTTCCCTCCGTTAAGAAGCCAAATGGATGCAGTTCTGTAATTCTGGAGAGCTTTATACAGTGTGTTAAATTACAAGACAACCCATTGTGGGTTATCAAATGGTGAACCAGTGTGTGAGACAAAAAGGATTCTCACTGAGAGTGGGTGATAGTCTAAGTCACACAGCAGAATTCAGTCTATAGTAAGGTAGAACACAGTGAAATGAAAGATTGGTGCATATATTATTCCAAGAATACTATGAAATATTTGGTAATGAGCTATAAAACGTTCCTACTTCGAGATGCACTAAAAAGAAAAATCCCATGAACAAATACAGTGGTTCATTTGCTGCATTCTTTACCTACTGCCCACCTGTTTTGACTCAGAATTTACTCTCACAAGGCAATGCTGAGAAATTTGCTAAGAGCACCACAAGAACATTCAAGTTGAGAAGCAAGAGAAGATATTCCACCTGGACACCACTGCTGATATTCAATGATATTATCCAAGACAGACACTCACTCGTCTGATATCAGTCAAACTAAATTATCATCTTGCTCTGTTAAAATTCAGTACCAAAACAAAAAGATAAAGTCCTAGAAAATCAGAGAATGACCAAATAACCACAAAAGTGCAGCAAAGGCATCTTTAGTTTTAAGTCAACATTAATAAAATATTCTTGCTTTAAAAATTACTGTTGAAGATGCATTTTATCCAAACACCAAATGCACTGGAGACAATTTCCATTGGACTCACCATACTGGCAGCGAGGGCCCTGGAATCCTGCAGGACACTGGCACATCTGGGATCCTTCTTCAGAGCATTTCCCTCCATTGAAGCAAGTGCCAGCAGTGCAGAGCACTAGAGCACACAGACAGAATGAGACAGAGTATTTTAGCTGATTTTGTGCCAAGGATCCTCCAGAATCACCTTTCTGTCACAGTCCTGTTGCAACATGTCCTTATAAATAAGAAGGAGCCCAGATTTTTATTTAAGTGGAAAGGTTAGACTGCAGTAGGACTTGGTATCATAGGTGTAACTGCCATGTTGATATGAAGAAATTTAATAAAAGTAAGACAAATATTGCAGTTTAACTTGAAGATGCTTCAGAGGCAGAAGATGGGACTCAAAGAACTGCCTGAATCCAAAATAAAACAGGAAAAACTGCCAGACAATAAGGCAGGAATGGTTAAGAACCACTGATGCACTGGGAGATATCACATATGTGGAAGGGAATTACAATTCCTCCCTTCCTCTAACACAGAACAGTTTTATTTACAATAACTTAAATTCCACATACTCGAGCCAAACTTGCAAAGAGTATCACACATAAAAGAGTAATTCAGCCACTTTGGTGCCTTAAAGAATTAAAGCAAGTCTGCACTGCTCTTTCAGGAAGAAAATTTCATATTGCCACTGGTGCTCACGTACGTTAAACTCCTTTACACTGGAGATTAAAATACAGATTGTAAACACATTTCTGACTTCTTACAACTAAACAGGTGCACACTAAATATGTAGATTCAGGCTGTAACTAACAGGAATACCTCTCAGGCTTGTTTTTGTTTTTTAACTACAAAGAGACAACCATAAAAGCCAGCTCTCTGAATGCAGCGCTCAAGTTGGTATGAAGATTAAAAACTAAGTAAGAACAGATGCTAACTTTCATATAGAAAATACAATTACTGACAAAACAGTCCCAAAACTAAACACTGAGTACGTTGCCATCTTCTACTGATGTCTTGTTAACAGTGGCTCAAGTGCTGCCTTATCATTTAAATTAAATTCCATCTTGTAGGAAAACATCCAATCATGATTAGAAATTAGCGACAGGAACGGGTTCTCATCAGATGGAGAACCACAGGGTAGGAACACAACTGCTTCAATGGCAACAGCAGAAGGGAAAATGCCAAAACCAGTCAGACTCCACAGAGAGTGCTACACCCAAGAAACAAGTGCCACAGCAGATTTCTCTGCATAATTCCAGTAACAGCAATAAATTTGGTTGGCCTGTCAAAGCCAGGCTGGCACAAAAATGCTGCAACAGCTCCAATTAGAGTTTAGACTGTTAATCTAAACTGTTTTGCTGTTTGGATTAAAATTAGAGCTATTTGGTACTTTTACATGAGTGCTTTTATATTTTTAAAGGTCATTTCTTTCCTCATCACTGGAGAAATCCCAGTCCTAACTAGCAAGAAACAAAATCCTTGTATCTAGAAGTAAGCATCAGTAGGAAGGCAAGGCCTAGGGATGTCACCTCTTGGGTTTGGCACAGTTTTGGCCCCAACTCACAGTGCAGGCAGCCGGGTTCGTGGTCCCGCTGGGCCCAGCCAGGGCAGCACTTATAGACAGTCTGCTGCTCCATCCTGTACACCTGCTTGTACACCGTGTAGTACCCAGACCTGGGGGGAAGGAAGTGTGAGACAGCAGTCACAACCCCTGTTCCACTTATTCCCATCTCATCAGTAGCACACTGCACTCATCTGTCACATTTACGAGACATTTTTTCAGCCTCTATCAGAAGTTCTTGTTAAAAACCAAGCAAATACAGCAAACTGCATCCTGATAACATCCAATAGCTCTTACATGCTATGTCCACATATTATTTTGAAGAATTTGTATTCAGGCTAGTCAAAGGTGAGTAATTTTTTTTTTTTTTTTTCAATCAGCTTTGAGTTTAGCTGTTGGGGGAGTCAGATCTCCCATCAGTTCTAAGCATGTGACATAAATAGAAAGAAGTTCAATTTTTCAAAGTCAATGACTTGACAGCTGGGCTTCACCCGAACAAGACAGGAACATTTTCTGATAATGTAAAATTCTGAATCTAAAGCCAGCCACGAAGCTCATGAGCAACCCAAAACACATTAAAAAAGTCACATTTTCTACTCAGTAATAACAGATTTCAAGTCAAATCTCAGGAGGACACTATGTCCATAACCACACATTTCAGATGAAACAGTTTACAACTTCCCTCACAAAAAAGTTAAAGAACTTGCACAAAGATTAGTAACAAAACCCATTTATAACAGCAGATAATCTATTACCTTCTCTCATAGCTCACACACCACCTCCTCTTTGTGCAGCCTTGTTTCCACATCTTGACCATGCGACTGAAGGACTGAATACAGGGCTCCTGGTGTCCCACCAGCGCCAGCTCAAACACCGGGCACACATTCGGCCTAGGGGGAAAGAAAAACATAATTTTTATTTCTAACACAAAATTTCTAGAGAAATATTCATAAAACTGCGCTGTGCGTCACAGTTTGAAACAGAATTTACACTGGTGTTTGAACAGAGTGCAGCTCTAAGCCTTGCAAGGCAGCACGTAAACAATGCACTGCAATTCAGGCTCCACGCAAGTCAATGAAAGATCCACCACAGATTCAAGGGCAGATAAGATTTATCTAAACTATTGCTGGGGAAACTGCATATTCTGTGAGAGCCCCCCTCACTATCAGTCCCCTCAGGGAAGCACATGAAATTCGTAAGAGGAAGTATCCTTGTCCTCTGCTGATTATTCCTAAAATAACAAGACCAAAATAAAAGCGCTGCTTTGGAGGATGATATGTAATCTTCATCCTGCTACCTAGCCAGAGTTACAAAAATAGCAGCATTGCAGGAGATATGGAGGGTCAAAACAAAGGTTACATTCTGATGGTTTTGCAGAGATTTTGTCTGCCTTATCCCAATTTCTTTGCCCTGGTATAAATCAGGAAATTCTGCATGATGGAAAAGAACAGCATCAAATGCGCAGGGTCTAACTGAAAGCACAGGACATGAGGGGTTTTGTCATCCTTTAAGGCAGGAACCTGAGGAACCTGTTGTAACAAAAATGAAATTAATTTACTGATATTTTGTGCATAGTTTATAGATCCTTAGTGCAATAATTTAATCACCAATTCCCCACCACAGCCTGGTGAGGCTTTGCAAGCACAAGCCTCAATAAATTAAACACAGGGAGGGGGACAGGGACCTTCTATACCCACCCTGGCACAAACAACATTCAGCAGACAAGACCTTCCCCAAATTTCAGTCTGAGCCCTCTCCAAGCTAAAGAGTGATCACATAACACCCTGTCACACTTGTTTCCTCTGTCACCTGTCACAGGTAAGAACATGACCCTGTGCTAGAAAACCTGGGGGTGGCACTCACAGGAGAGCAGTTCTAGCCCAACAGCTGCCCGGCACTTGGGTCATCAACACTGGATATTGTTAATAGCTCATTCAAGATTTATGGTGCTTTTTATCTCCGAGGCTCCCTATTATGCCTCAACACCACACAAGGCAGCCTTGCTAATAAGAGAACATCTTTCATCCACAGGTCTCCAAGTAGTTCACAAACATCATTAAATTAAGCCTGTGCAGAACAGGAAAATACTACAAGCATGATCAGTTTTACTGCTGAAATGAATACCTGGAAGAAGTCCTGCCTGAATCAAATGCACTCCACAACAGTCCTAGTGCTGAGCAGAACACTGTCATTACTCCACGGAGAATGGGAAATCCAGCCAGGTCTCCCAAAGGCACCACAGCTCCCAGGGGAATAGCTGGGATGTCACCTCAGGGTAAAGAGGACATTTGCCCAACAAGGACATTTCAGTAGAGGAACAGAGCCGGTTTAAAAACAAGCCAAACACCCCTTGGGAATTCAGGGAGCCCACATAAAGGAAGGTAAGAGAAGAAAGCCCACAACTGTGGGCTCCAACTGCCCTATTTCACCACAGAAAAAAACCTAAAGAATCCATTTGTACTGGAACACCTGATCTGGGCAGAAGTTACTTTCCTGAACAAGAATATTTGTTTCTCCCAGGCTTTAGAGTAACTGCTCGTCTCCATCATCCAAAACCACACTGCCAGTGGACATCCTCTACATTCTTCCTCCTCCCACACACAGTCCATATTCAATATTGCTCCATATTTCCCATTCCTTGGGTCTGCCCTGGCTGCCAACACCTCAGAGCAGGACAGGAGATGGTCACAGTTTGGTTTCAGATTGCCTGAAATTCCTCAGGAAACCAGCCTTCCTCCACATTCCCATGTCTCCATAATTTAGCAATCCTCCCCATGTGTCCCAGCTACCCCTTCCCTCCAGAATTACCTCTCCATTTAACCTATTTAGTGATGTTCAGAGCCATTGTTCCCAAGCCACTCTTAGCACAAAGTCTGCCATTTGTTTTCCACCCAAAGAAGATCTTCTTGTGCCCAAAATCTTGCCTGTTTTTTTCTTCTCCATTACGTCATTTGGTCTAATAAAACCCTTGCCTTACTTAGCAACCATGTCTCACTTAGCAAGCTTTTTAAAATGACTCTCCCTCCAGTGAATAGAACATCGTGTTCTGATAATTCATGCATATCTCCTTTTATTAGAATCGCCTAAAACTTTCCAGATAAAGGTACATTCATATGCATCGCTCTTCCATAAATAAAAGAGAGGAGCTGACAATTGTTGTAATGACACACTGAGCCCATCCCACAAGTTCCTCCTCATGTGATATTGCCATGTTTCCAGGAATAGCAGTATTGACTTCTAGGATACAGTTAATGGGAACAAATGGCGCTCACAGAACAAAACAAGCCAGCAGCAGAGTCATATGTTTATGAAGACTTATTCAAAGTAAGCCATTCCTCCTTGATGCCCTTGGGATAATTTAAAGGCAGATATCAAAACTGCTGAAAGACTATAATTAAATTGCAGCAATTGCATAACATGTAATCCTGTGCTGGCAAAGCTGGGAATCAAACATGCCCTCTCCAACAATTCAGCATCTTCACAGCTCCCCACACACACACTCAACATGCCTGTTTTTAAGCCCTCTGACTCATTTGATACCTATAAACCTAAGAACAGCTTCTGGAACAAGGCTACAGCTACTGAAGGTACAATTTAGCACTGTGGGGCTCTGTTAATTAGAGGCCATCCAGGACCAAGCTGAAACCTCAAGTGGATGTAACGGTGCATCAAAGAACAGCTCCTGTTTTACTCCCACGCCCTTTGCATTCAGGAGATATTTCTTAATGGGAGCTTAAGTGTTAAAACAAGCAAAACACTCCAATGCATATTATGGCCCACGATTTGATTGATACACAGGTCCCTTGAAACCTTCTTGCACTGGTGCTCTGTGCTAGCCAAGGCTAACACCAAGGCTATTATTAGCTTGTCAGTCTGACTCAGGCAAGGCAGAAAGCTCTCTTAATATTTGCATTAGGAGACTGCCCTTTAAACAAAGACACCCGACACACTTCCAGCTCAAGCCTTGAGATTCTAATGAACAGATAATTAGACCAACACGAAGCAAGAGCAGCCTGGGCTAATCATACGTCTGTGGTGCCTGTGAACCACTGCACAACGGGAAAAGTTCAGAGAAAATTAAAAGCATCTCCAGGCAGGATGCAATTTGTTCCTGTGTTTGGAATTTTAAAAAGAAAGGAAACAGATCTACCAAAGAATCACAGAATGATCTGAGTTGGAAAGGACCTTGAAGATCACCGAGTTCCAACCCCTGCCATGGGCAGGGACACCTTCCATTAGCACAGGTTCCTCCAAACCTCATCCAACCTGGCCTTGGACACTTCCATTTGTAAAGATCCATCAATATCCCTGTGACAGGGATATTTTCTTTTTCTGTCCAACACCTAGCTCTTGGAATTACAAGGTAAATCTCTCATTCTACCCATCCACCTTCTCCCAGCTCAATACAACAAGCTGAAGGTAGGTAGATTTAACAGCAGCGAGAAAGCAAACACACATCAAGATATCCCTAAAGATTTCTTTCAACAGCACAAACTTCAAATCAAAACATTAACGAATACGAATTTGGCTGTCTGATTGTAGGTCTTTCCACAGAGACTTGGTGAATGACACCACCTTCTACACCAAGTCAGGCAGCTGTTAACATCTTGCTAAAAGTGAGATGTTGCAGCCTGCATTGGCTCAGCTGACGAATCTGCAGCCTGAACACTATTGATCTTCCCATAAAGCAGTCAATAGATGAAACCTGTCATAAGAAGCGACTTGCCGGAATTCTGTATTTTCAAAACATTAATTGGTTGGTGCTCCTTCCACTTATGCTGTTACTAAAAGTTCAGAAAACCAGAGTCTGCTTATTCAGTTTTAGTTTGAAAAGATCAAATAAGAATTTTCCTTAAGGGAACCAAGACTACAGTCAGGGCTAAATTCTCCACTGCTGTGATGATAAATGTCTTTGCACTAGAGATACACTGATGTTGATCTGAAAATAGTTGTACACTGCTACAATGGATTTGGTTAGAAACTTTTCAGGCTGTCTGAAGCCCCTCACACCTCCAACATCCCAGCAGAACATCACCATCGCCTTACAAAAAAGACCTCTAGAAAGGCAAGGTGGCACCATGCAGAAACTTGTGGCACTGTAGAGGAGAAACAGGCAGCAACACAATGCTGTATGCAAAGAGATGTTGATTAAAGGTTTTCATATATATAATCTCAGTTGGAAACGAGAAAAAAGCAATTTTTATTTGAACACAGAACAAGTCAAATTAGGAAACAGGCCACAGAAACAAAAGGTCCAAGGAAGAAGTTACACGTATTTCCTTACATACATAAATTTTGTCTCTAGATACATATTGCTTAATAATTCACAAAGGCTAGAATGACAGAAGAGGCTTTTATTTTTTAAATTGCCACGCTCCCCTTTCTACCCTTAATCTATTTTAAGGCTCATTTCCCTGATAAAATTAATCAGCACTACCAGAGACAATTAGGACATCCTGCTCCTTTGACCACTAATCAATCCCTGCTCTCTCCTGATCCTGTATCAATATTTGTGATGTTTATAGCCCCTCTGGGACATGGGTTGTAAGCACCAAGCTCATTTAGATTAGGTCTCATTATCACTGCTGTTCTCTGGCTCTGTGGATGAAGGTCCACCACACAAGACTCCCGTCATCCCTCAGGTTACTAATGCACTGCTGTGTCCTCCTCACATCCTCTCTTTGATCAGATGGAGCAGCTAAATAACATGAGAGTCCCTTCAGCCTTTGTGCCCTGCATCCAGATGAAGAGCAAATCAATAGGAGATGATTAATTACACACTCAGCTATTATAACAACAATAAGATTTTTAGTTCTTGTCGCTATCAAAGTGCAGCGCCTGTCGTTTACCTTCTCCTTAACCATCCTCCTCCCTCCCCCAAGACACAATAATCTATTTTGGTTAGCAAGAAAAGCACAAGATAAACATGCACATCCAGATCATTTAACTGTGATTGGCCATGCCACTTTTTTTTGCATTTTAAAATCAGGGAGTGATTTTTTTTTTTTTTAGTGTCACATAAATTCAGTCCTCAGCAACATCCAGTTTTACAGTTTCTTCTCTACATGCAGGAGAGCATCAGCACCACTGCCGGTGACCTGCAAAGCCCCAAGCAGCACAAACACACAGCTTTACAGACTTAAGGAGCCGTGTCCCAAGGATCTGTCTCTTAACTTAATTAGAAAACCATATGAGAGATGACATAAAAGGAGGCTAAGAGATAGCTGGCATGCATTCATTGTTAAGAGAAAGCAGATAAGGGTCCAAAATCCAGACTAAACTGAGGATGTAAGAGTGTGAAATTAGAGAGGAAAGCCCTGAGTGGCAGCAGTCACCTCTAGGTGTAATTTCACATTAACTACACCCACAGCCATTACCACTCCACTGCAGAGGAGTGTGCAGCACAGGTCACCCCAGGAAATCCCAGGTACACACACCTGAGCTGCTTTTGGCAGGAAGGCACAAAGGGGCCTGATGTTAAAACATTAACATAAAAATCATTCAAAGTGTCACACCGCTCTGTCACAAGGAGAGAAAGCTCACTCTGGTTTACAGCAAGTGCCACATTGTTTGACAAGCAAAGGAGTTACAAGGTAGTGAAATCCTCAGTTTTATTTCAGCAACCAGTATCTAGGAATTGTTCACTGCTTTTTTGGTTGTTGCCAGATTTTAACAGTTTCAAAGCAAAACTTTTCTCTTTTGAAAGCTTACTTTTAAAATAACATGTAATACCTAACTTCCAGTTAAACTGAAATATGATTACATCTAATATGTGCAATATATGTAAGAAAAATCCCTACATACCAATGTTTTACATGGTAAAGTATTCCAAGTCTTTATTTCCCTACAAATCATTAGCTTGATACCACTGACACGAATGTCCATTTTTTGAGGAGTTTTGTTTGGTTTGGAGTTTTTGTTTGTTTGCTTTAACATCAAGAAAACTTGGTTAAGCTAAATATTTGATGAATTTCAGCCACAGGAAAACTAACATGCATGCATTAGTGGATTAGTGTTCAGCAGTGGCAAACTAGAAGGGGGAAAAAATCTTGATTTATATCTTTCAGATTAGAAACTTATACTGAGGCTCTAAATAACCCACAATTTCTGGTGTTACTCCACAGAGAGGGATGGACAGGCTTTGGCTCACAATTTTAAGATATAAGCAATATAATGATGAGAGAAGTTCATGCAACTGTATTTTTCACCATTGGTGGTGCAGTGGTCAGGCAGGGAGAGCACCAGCAATTACAAACAGAAGGGCAACCACTGAAGAGTCTCCTGAGGGCTGAGGTGTGTAAAAACTCATTTCCTGTACAGGAATATTCCAACTTGAGAAGACCAGGCCCAAAATACCCAAGTGTTTTGTAATTTGAGGGGACTTCTTTGTCATAAAACTGTACAAAGCACCTTATAAAGCCTCTTCTCAGACAAATCCTGAGATGTTATGATGTATTTTCAATGTTGAATTAAGTTGTGTACATACAAACACGGTCTGGGCATGGCACTCTCTTCTAAACAAGGTTTTGTGCCAACTTGTGCTCTTACAAAGGGAAGACAGGAAGGTGTTTCTACTAAAAAAAAACCAAGTGTCAGCACTCTGATTTAAATAACATTCCCCTTTCCATACACATGAGATCAAATATTCATCCACAGGTCAAAGGCACTGAAATGGAGCCCAGAGCATGGCTGAGCATGTGTACACATTAAAGCACACAGCATCTCACACCAAAGGCAGAAATATCTCCCCTCCAGAACAATTAATGATTAGTTTTAAACCAAGGCTAGCCTGGAATCCAAAGCACAAACCCAGGACTACATATGTTCAGTACATAATTTTGAAATGCTTTGATTTGGCAGTAATGAAAGGAAAATTTCTTCCTCCTCAGAAATAAATTAAAAGCAATGGATTTGAGAGGGAACGTAAGCAATAACAGGCTTGAATTTCAGAGGAAGGAAATCTATTAACTGTGTTCAAAGAGAGAAGGTATTTAATTGGTGAAGAACACAAGTCTGCAATATGGGCTGTTAACCCTCTGGGAGCCAAAGCATCGCTTCCGTCAAAGTTCTGCCAAAAAGTCACCTCGAGACCAGATCTGCCACCACAGATCATCCCATCCCTCCTCACCAGGAGGTTTCTTCACATTTTTTAGAACTATTCCACAGTCTGTCATACCTAGATCATGGCATGCCTAGAACTAGGAAAAACAGGCAGTGCTGGATAGAAACAGTGAAGAAGAAAAGTCGAAGCAAAAACCAGGCAATTTTCCCAAGAAATACTGCAAACACACATTTCGAGCACATTAAACTACTGCATAAATAACTGAACTACAGCAACATTCCATAACAGCACAATTACACCTAAGGAAACCTGACAAGTTTTCCCCTCTTAGAGTAGATTTTTGGAGAGTAATGTGAGAAGTCAAATCCCATTAAAAGTGAAGGGGAACAGCATCTTTCTTACCTTAAATGTGTAGATTTAATAATCATACAGGGCATATAACCCACTGTGATTATGAGCAGCAAATTTCTAAACCTCTTGTGAGGTTTAGAACCATTTTATGATGCCTCTGATACAAACCAAGGAATTTCTAAAACTGGAAAATATTTACAGTTCAAGCTCATCTTTGTTGAATATAACAAGTTCAGGCTATCACATTTTATGATCCTGTCTTACAGCTATTTCAGAGTTTAGGAGAAAGTCTTGATCTCATTTTTCTCCTGAAGAGCAGGAAAATGTCATAAATCAGGAAAAGTACAGTACCACCATGACACTCATTAATTATCTTCAAGTCTCCTGACAGTGAATATACTGGGGGAGAAAAAGAGGAAAAGAGCGCTTTGCCATCTGTTAAAAGACGAAATTCAAAATTAATATTCCTCTAGAAACTGAAGCAGAAGCTTTAAGTGCAAAGTCTTGAGAAATGGGGTTCTGTGCTGTAATGCTGACCAGCATGAGCTCTACCTGGTGGCAACATCCTGTAGTGCACAGGCTAAAAGTCTGTTTTTGTTCAGTGTGATGTTCACATTCACAAAGATGAGAAACATCCCAGTCTTCAACTGCAAATTAAAGGACTGGGGGGCAGGGATGGGGAAATGAAGGGATGAAACCACCATAAACTTTTATGCCAAAGCATTTAAACCTTGCTTACTAAAATCACATTATCCAAGCCTCAAAGGCTGGAGTAGCTGCTGTTCAAGAGTGGTGAGAGTTTACTGCAACCCTACGGATTCTGAGCAGACAGGAATGGGAAGAAGGACTTCAGGCTTTGGCTGGAAACAACTTGTTAGGTAAAATTCAGTGGTCTCAATCAAAATCCAGCAGTGACTCTCGGCTGCCAGCATCACTTCAGCCAAGGTTTAAAAAGAAAGACAATCTCACTTGATGCACAAATTTAATGGAAAAACGTATTAAATTAAGGTACAAATTTAAACACACCAGTGGGAAACTAGGTCTTCATTTTCACCAGAAAAACCTGTAAAATTTTTTAACTACAAAACCTCCAAGTGTAAGAGAATACATTCAAAGAAATGGAAGGAGAGCCCACTACATTATTCAGTTGAACTTAAAAAAGTAAACATCCTTTAAGCCCTTATTTAATGCTGGGAACACAAACTTTCTTCACACCTGCAAATTGGCATTACCAGAGGTGAAAATACAATATATTGGCTAAACAGCCAACACATTGAGATAATTCCCCACCAAGAAATGACTACACAACCCACTTTTCACATCATTTGGACAGTGTCGTAACAAAATTCCAGGCTCCAAGTTTAAGCTGTATCTCCATATACTTTATGGAAGCATTTCTTGTGTTGCTTTGTTTTCTGCACTGCATTCCAACATATTCAAATTGACATGCAATTTGTTCCGCTGCAACAATCACAACTCAGAGGCTTCTCCTCACATGGAAATGCTTTGCACAACAGCAGTTCATTCTTGAAATACATTCCAGTCCTCAAAAAAAAAAAAAATGTGGACTTTGCCTTTTTGAATTATACCTTGAAAGCAATTTTTGTTTGTATCACTTGGAAATAGTGGCCACAGCCACATCTGTTTGCAGTGGTGCAAAACCAGCCCTGTGTCATTGTACCCAACAGCTGGTACAGCTGAAGGGCCAAGTTTACACAATTGCAAATGCAGATAACATGTGGATGCTGGATTTGGCTTTTGGGAACGTGATTTATCTGGAGGAGCACAAGAAAGCTGATAGTGCCTCACAGAATTGAAAAGAAGCTGGAAAACAGTTACTCAGCCAGGAATCCAGCTTTACATCCAGGTGTTCCTTGGAATGCAACCAGATTGCTCGTGGATAAAGTGAAAATATGCAGCTATAACGTGAGCAGAAAGGAAAAACCCCAAGAAAAATGGTTTTATTGCAAGATTGTGACTGGATCTCTAAAAGGAAACCAAGCCCCTTCAGATGTCATCCTGGACCTGCAAAACCACAGTGACCCAAGGGGCTTAATGCTGACAGGAACAAAACTGATCTCCTCCCTTTTTCAGAGAAGTCCTCGCTCATCTCACCTGGGACCAGAAGAATCCATTCCTGAGCGCTGTCCCAGTCCTAACTCTGAAAGGTGATATTTACTGCACAAAGGGGGTTCCCAGCACATACCTCATAACCCCTCCTGCCTCCTGCTCTGTCCTACATCCCTAACTACGAGCAGACATCTGTACTGCTCAAACTCCCGGGGGAATGTTTCTCTAGGAGAGGATTTACCTCTTCCGACAGCGACTCAAGTCCTCGTAGTGCCCATTTCTGCGCTGTCCCACAACTACTCCCTGATTTCTGTGAAGGCCAATGCTAAATAACCACATACCACACTTACATCGTCTTACACCTCCCAATTTCGGACTAGAGAGCTCACTATAAAGTGTTAAAAATGTGCTTTTTATCATGAGAGATGGTTAATTCCTCATTTAAAGGTCCAAATATGCTTTACAATGAAAATGGCATGTCTGTTCTCTGGTCATTCCAGAGTTCTCTGAAGCTCTATTAGAAGATCATCAAGGGCTAATTGCATGGAAAAGCAGTTGATAGAAATATCTCATCATTCTGTAATCTGTTCTACATTAAATCTCCTCAGGGGGCTTGGAAGCAGAACACCAACATCCACACAGATCCCTCGCATTTCTAGCTAGGAGCAAACACTCAAGTTAGCAACAGAACGAAAACAATTATGAAGAATATCCTGAATAGCCTCAGCCACATAAGATCTCAATCAAAACAACAGCAAAGAACACACTCAGCATGGTGTGTTCCAAGGGATACATTTGCTGTTCTGATTTCATTGGCTGCAGATGCCCAATGTCAAAAGAACAAACCAGAATTATTAGAAGAAGGTGATTCATGAAAAGAATCCTCCTGGTCATTTCACTGTTTCTTGGTGAAAGCTGGCAGACTCGCTCCTAAAGAGCAGTCACATCTTGCATTTCTGCTTACACCACAGGTAAAGTCCCTAAACAGCAAGAAAGTTTGGAGTAATACTTATACTCGCCCCAGCTCGGGAAAAGCTGTGAGAATGGCAGTAATTTCAGGAATATGACCCTGGGGAAAAGCACTCAAGGCTTTGCCGCAGGTCTGGGGGTCTGGGTGGGTGTTTCTGACTCCTGTTGGCTGACAGTGCACTGCTGCTCCCAGTGACTCCAGCCCAACAGCAACATCCTCACACAGCATCCTTTCCAGAAGGGAATGTTCCCTCTATTCTTTCAGTGACACGATCTTTAAAAGGGTAAAAGCAAACAATTTTTGTCTGGAGGTGATTCACAGTGAACAGCACCTCCAGCTCCAAAAGTGCAGAATCATAGCTATTACTGATGTCAAATGCAAACAGATTAATGTAGGCCAATGCTATTCCTCCTCCTGATAGAGTAATTGCTCAGAAAGAGAGCACGAAGCGTGCCTGAAAGAAACACAGAGCACTTTTAACAAAGGAAAATGCTTTACCACAGAATGAACTTAACTTCTCTAAGCACTGTGATGGATACTTCGTGCTCCAGCAAAATGGAGTAATATAAACCACCTTAAAAGCACTTCTGGTAAATACCGTGTAAATATGTATTGCACAGAAAGCCAGTCAGCAATAGGCTTGGAAATCTCAATTTTCAGACAGAATAAATAACTATACTGAAAGCAAATAGAAAACATTAATTATGAAAGACTGAGATGAAGTTGATGAAGATAAAACCCAGGAAGATGAGAGAGGTTAGAAATTAGGGTATACACAGACATCTGAAAAGGCTGTTGTCAGGTTGTTTTGAGAGGGGGAGCAGGGGGGCACAGCATTCCTTAAAGACGCAAGACGAGAAAGGTACACAAGGCAGGAATCAGTTTCCCATTCAATTTCAGTGTTCAATTTCAACACGCGAAAACTTTAACCACGGATTCCGTGAACGCGGCCAGCTCCTCCCTTTGAGAAACTGACCAGAAAACCACCTCTGAATTTACAACAAAGGGCGTTTGTCGCTCGTGCCGTGCAGAACCCCTCGGAGAAACTTCGCCGGCACCCGCAGCAGCCGCACACGTGCGGCCCCGAGTTCTTTGTGCGCGCCCGGCTGCCGGGGATGTTCCCCGCTCACCTCCCCGCTCTTCCCGCCCGGATTTCCAGCTGTGACCCTGACCCTTGTCCTGCTGCTCTCCCCAGGCTCCTGAAGGCCAAGGCAGGAGCAGCCCCGGCGCTGCCGCTGCGCTCTCCGGAGCTGCCTTCGCCTCCCGCGGCACAGCCGAGCCTGCCCGCGCCCCCGGGAGCGCCGCGAGCCCCGTCCGGGCCAGCCCCGCGGGGGAGGGACCCGCGCTGAGGGGACGCGCGGAGCTCCAGCGCACCCACCCCAACTTTCCCCGCCGCCCCGGGGCCCCGAAGGGCGCAGGGCCCTCCCCGCAGGGCCGAGGGCGGCGTGCCCCGGAGCCCCTCACACTCACTCACTCACTCACTCACATGCCCCGCTGCAGCCGCGGCTCCGCGGCCAGGGCGCAGCCCAGCAGCACGGACAGCAGCGCCGGCCCGGCTCCCATGGCGCGGCCGGGGATGGAGCGGCGGCTGAAGAAGCAACAGCAGCGGCAGCATCAACAGCAGCACAAACCCCACCACGCCGGCCCCCAAATCATTTAAAGCGGCGGCACAGCCGCGCCAAGCGCGGGGCGGCCCCGCTCCGCCCCGTCCCCGCCCCGCCGGGCAGTGCCGGGCCCGCCCCACCCGCAGCCCGGCGTGCGGGGAGCCGCGCGTCCCTCCGGCCGTGCCGCGTCCCGGAGCTGCTGCGGGCGATGCCGCGCTGTGCCCGCCTGCCGAGGGAGTTTCCCCGGCCCCGCATCCCGCTGGGTGCATCCCGCAGGAGGAGACAAGCAGGGGTTGTTCTCCACGTCCGTCCGAAGGGATGTGCCGCCTCCAGCCCCTGCTCGCCCGTCCGCGCCAGGATGCCCAGCGCCTTCTGCTGCGCTGACAGAGACGCGTCTTGGCTTCTCTTCTTCTCCTCTGGTCCTTCTTTGTTCCGTACAGGATGCCCACTGCAGTCATATCTGAGCACTTCCAAGTGGTATCCGTGAAAATAAACGCACTTAACATCTTGAGGGAGGGATAGCACCGCTGCTGCTGAGAGTTAGCGACAGCAAGGACATAAAACTGGGAAATGAGGAGAGGTTTTTAAATCCCAGAGCTGCCTGCCGTCCTCTAGACCATCCGTCCTCTCACCTTTATGATCTCTCCAGACCTTTACTGCTGTCAAAACACAACTCTTTCCCCTTTACTGGTGAGGGAAGGGAGACCAACTGACCTGGAAAGGGAACTGTGCATAGTAGCAAGTAAAAAATGAGAAAAACACACCTTAAGCATTTTATGATCTAATGCAGGTCTCTGGGTCCATTACACCACGGTTTCCCTCTCTCCAGAGAGCTGTGACTAACCAGGCACTGGGCTGTGAACGAGCAGATGGGCCCTGAGCCAACCACTGCTAAAAACTGCGATTTCTTTCCACTCCGATGGAATGGGCTTGGTCTCCCCTTGCTCTAAAGCAGCTCCTGCACAGATCTGTGACAGACACAACTGGATGGATGCACCAGCATCCTCACCAGTCAGGAGTCAGCCTCTGCTTTACAGAGCATTAATTTCTCTCCCTTTCAGCCCTGTAACATGATACACACACTTCTCATTTTACACACGCTTTACAAGTGGTTTCCTGTATGGTTTTTATTTTCCAAGGCCTTTGCTAAAGTAGGTAAACATTTACCATTCATAGCAAGAAAACTGGTTTTATATTGTTCATTGCTTTGAAGCTTGCATGGACATGATCCCTTTGAGATTTTATCAACTGATTTCTTTTTCATGGGGAAGAAAACACACAGCCCTTATCTGGCCTTAGAGCAGATTAATTGTACCCTGAAATTTCCACTGAATGGCTTTCTTGTGTCTGGAGTAGTTTTAACTCCACAGGACCTTGTGTTGAGCTAATCTCATTACCTCCCACAGAGCACATAGTTTTCTAATAATTTTATTTCTTAAACCCCAGAAAATCTTTCTTCATAAAATAATGGACCTTCATTATGTCAAGGCTGAGTGTTCATTATGTCCTGTGATGTCATCCCAACCTGGGTTATTTTCAGGATCACATCATGGCAAAATAGCAAAGGATCTCATTCCTCAGTTGTTGGGGTTTTTTCCAGGAGAGGTAAATTAGTCTTAAAAAAATACTTTAATTTTTTCCATCTTAAGGAGCTCACAAGTAAGCCGTTCAGTGTTGGTTTTCAAAGCTGTATGTGATCATTGCCAATTATACACAACATTTATTGTACCCAGTTGTTAAGAATAATGGACCAGCAACATGTAAACTGGGAGGTACTGAAATGCAGAGTGATGGCCACTTAACAGATGAGACCTTTGCCTGGGGGGCCACACAGCAAAATGCAGCTGCAGCCAAACTCTGGAGCTGGAGCTGTGTAAAATCCCCTGCTTTTCTGGGCAGGAAGATTTGCAGGCCTGGCTGTGTCCTTGACATTGTCCTGAACTCCGAAGCCAACCCAGTCAGTGCAATGTGCCCCTCTCACAATTATTATCCAATGTTTTCTCCTCAGCTGCGTTTTAGTTGAGAATATCCTGCAGAGCTCTTGACTTTAATGGGACGATTCCCTTGGGTAGAGTTGCAGCACTGGTGGAAGGAGTTTCAAAGCCTCCTGGGATAATTGATCTGCTGGGATCCCAAGTCAGTTAAACCTTCAGACCTGACACAGAGGGAGAAGCTGGCTCATTTCTTCCAGTCCTTTCCCTGGGCTCTGTCATGAAAAAATGGCACTGGAAATATCATTAGTGACTTCTTTATGTTCCACATCCTTGTTATGACCATCCAGGCACGTTCCCACTGTCCTGAAATTTATTTGCTGTAAGTTGTGCATCTTTGACCTTGGCACCCACAAACAACACCCTGGGCACTACCAAACCAGTCACTGGACATATAGACCAGAGTTTCCTTCCTGACTGAGAAAAGGAGTAAAATAAATTGCATCTTGCTCAGTTAAACCAGCAGTTGAACTGAGCAGGTAAAGTGCCCATTCCCCTTGGTGGCTTTGTGCAGTTATAATGGGATCCAACTGCCTGGAATACAAGTGGTTAGGGAAAAAAAAAAAAACAGCCATGCCCTCCATATAGTACTGAAGGACTTTCTAAAGGATGGAAATCACATTATTCTCCTCTCTTGTTGATCAGAAAATTGTTCTGTCAGATTCCAGTGCAATCCAGATTCAGCACATTATTTACAACACTGTCGAGATCACGAATTCTATAAAAGATTTGGTATCTCACAATGTTCCATCCTATCCTCTCCATTTTAAAACATATTTCCCCCCTCATTAGCATTTTAATTTTGATGTATAATTTCCTACAAACAGGCTGTGACAGTTGTTGTGTATCCCCAAGCATGAACGAGTGTTGCCCACAACTTTGAGTCAGTGTCACACCATCCTGTTCTATTTTCATTTTTCTGTCTAATTCGCAGCATCTCCGTTGCCAGTCTTTTTAAATTGTAGCTAGTTACAGGATTTAACAGTCCCTTCTGATAGAAATTTTCGTGCAGAGATTGTAATTAGGAAGGCTGAGCTCTGTTCTGTTATTAGCAGGAATTGTGATTTTTGGAGTGGTGGGTTAATTGCTAATAACCATATGCAATGCTTCTGTCAAGATGTTTCCCATTACAGTAATTAACTTAGCAGCTGGGGTAACAGACATTTACCATTTGTCTTCACAGTATCCCTGATTTAGGATTCTTCCAAAACCCTTTTTGGACTCTGTTTGTTCAATTCCCAGGTGTAAGATGAAAAAGAGGGGAAGTGGAGGAGGGGAGATCTGGAACGAACAAGTTGCAGGCATAGTACCTGTTAAAGATGCAAAGTGTCTGTCGGGGTATCCTCAGGAATTCTGGATTTTTCTTCACTAATCTCAGCCTCGGACCATCATTTTCATCAGCACTGACTGAACGGAGAGCACAGCAGAGCAGCCTAAAACAGAGAATGTTTTCAGAAATGATTACTCTGATGCTCAAATTAATCTGCTCTTTATTGAGGATTTATTAAATGAAAAGTGCAGATTTTTTTTCATTGCCTATTCATATCCTTAAACCTCAAAATCCCCATGGTAGGGGATTTTTTTTCATCATGTTTTGTAGTCAACTATATAGATATGAACATTTTTTGGTAATTACTTTCTTTCTATGTTGTCTCACTGGAGCTCCTTCCTTCACAGAACTATGCCAGAATTACAGTAATATTATTAAGTATATGGCCAACCTGAAAATTAAGAAGAAAATGAAGTTGTTCTCCGAAGCCAGATCACATGACAGAGCAATGGCAGTTTTGTTGATTTAATTCATCAACAGAATATATTGAAAGGATTCATTTTGTTTATGAGATAATTTTCAAGACTTTTACAACCACGATGCCAGATTTATCCCTTTTTTCAAAAAGTTTGTTCTGGCCAGAGCAAATTCTGTACAGTGCTGTATTAAAGAAGGTTTGTTAATACCCTGAAAGATGTAAAGCAGCACGCCAAGGGCACTGGGAGCTTTCTCTGTTGCAAGGAATTGGCTTTGCTCCACTGCAAGGAATGGGGGAATGCTAATTTACAGCAACCAAGGATCTAACCCGCGTTGTTAATCATAATTATGGACTTATTTTGGGAGGTGCATTTTCTAAAGCAGTTGGGGGAGACAAGAAAATTAAGTTAAAGTTATTTCCTTCCACAGGAGGTAAAAGTAGTACATAAATAAATACTTGGTGTTGCAGTAGATCTTTAAAACCTACAATAGTTTTCTGGCACTGCAGCGTCCTGTGATATTTTTTCCTCCAGCACATAATAGTAAGTTTCTGATAATAGTGCTCAGAGACAGCTTTGATTATAACCACTTGTCAGGGAATGGATAACTAGGAAAATAACACCATATTCAGCTGTAAAAAATGCTGCCTGGAGTACATTAACACAGTGATAATTTCTGCTAATAGCAGCCTCCGAACCCCATCCATTAGCTTTGAATTGAAATTCCTGCTTCATTTCTGTCTTTCCAAGCATTTCTGCCCCCTGACCCTGTCTTCCATTACTTGGGAGCAGCAGAGCCATGCATAGACACTCCCTGGCACCAGGAGTAAGGACAAACTCGCTGTGTTTGAGCAAACTGCTGGGGACTGGGGACTGGGGACTGGGACACTGCTCGTGGCCTGTGTTTTGGCAGTGCCAGCACAGGGCATGGTGGCAGGCAGGGAATGTTTGTTCAATAGGTTTGTGTTCTGTGGGAGTTTCTGTCCACTTCCTGCTCTTTCCCCAGCCAACTCCAGCCTCCCCATCCAACAGTTCCCAGCCACGCCGTCCCTAAGTAACAGAAATTTAGATTTTCGTTCATGGCTGATGCTCGTCCAGAGGAGAGAGCAGGAGAGGTTGGAAGGAGGGAAAATAAAAAGGGTCTGAACAATTTGATGCCAGAGCAATAGAACCAGAGGATCACAGAGTTGTTAAGGTTGGAAAAACCCTTTAAAATCATCAAATGCAGCCATCAAACACCACCCCACTGACCATGAAACCATGTCCTCAAGTGCCACATCCTCATGTTTTTTGAACACTTCCAGGGTCAATGGAACCCACCATTGCCCTGGGAAGTTTGTTCCAATGCTTACAACCCTTTCCATGAAGGAATTTTCCCTAATACCAACTCTAACCCTCCCCGGCAAAGCTGGAGACCTTTTCCTCTTGTCCTGTCACTGGGACACGCCTGACCCCCACCTCACTACAGCCTCCTTTCAGGCAGTTTTAGAGGGCAATAAGGAGTCCCCTCACTCCACCCAGTCTTTCCAAACAGGAAAATGTTCAAAGAAAGTATTTCTTTTTGACAGAATTAGTAGAAGCCCATTGATATTCAAGTCAGGCAGGTATTTCTGTAGGGACCTATTACATCTGATTGGGAAAATAAAATGTTACCCACATCCACAATTACTTCTATAAAGACCACTGATCTCATTCCTGAGCTTTTCTCTTTAGCATTAGTTAACCAAAACTCTGGTAAGAACAGGCTCTTGACAATATAATCCTAAAATAAGTTTTATGTTGGCAGGCAATAGCAACTGGGAGTACTTTCATCTATTTCTGGATTTGGGCTAACGACACTCCAATGAGTGGCTAATCTGGTGTGCTTGTGTACATTCCAATTAAAATCACACATTAGGGGGCAAGTCACATCTTCTCTGACCTACACAGGTGAGAGCCAGATGTAACTCTAAATTTAATGCAGCTATTCCAGCCTCATCTCAACACAAAAGGAAGAATAAGGGTTTAGAAACTTTAGAGCAATTCATTATTTGGCAGAGCAGTGCTTGTATTACGAGGTATTTTCTAGGAGGAAATATTTTATTTGGTTTTTTACTATTTTTTTTTTTCACAGTGATTTTCTTTTGGCCATGCTGATACCCACCTGAAAAACTTGCAAGCAGCTGAACAAGCAATTAATTCAAAAATTTATCAGAATATCTTCATGCTGGTGCATTCAGAGAAATCAAATTTGGGGTATTCGTGCTAGGAGTGTTTAAAGGCTCATCAAGTCAGGAGATACAGAGAGCCCTTGGAGACTTGGCCAATCAGAGGCAGACAACACAATCTGATTATCAAATATTCCTGATCTATCCAGAGGATAGGAAATTTCTAAGAGTTATCCTCAAAGAAAATGGAAACAAATAAATGAAAAAAAAAAAAATTAAAATATGTGATAAAAGAGGTCTGCTGCCCCTGATGAATTTTTCAGTTGGTTCATAGCACAGTTCAGTGAGTGCCAGGGCAGCACTAAAGGGATGAAGTCAATCACACAAACCAGGCAGTGACAACACCCCAGCGACCTCAGCCTGTGAAACTCCAGCCTCTACCAGCACTGATACTTCAATCAGTCTCATCTATCCTCCGGGGTAAGCAGCCCCCTCACAATTTGGGTGTTAGATGCTCAAGCTGGTAACTCTCATCTGCATCACTGAAAATGCAGTTGCAAAATAAATCAAAGAAAAAAAGTGCTCAGAAGTCGAGTTCTCCTCAGGGTTTCCCCGTCCCTTTGGAATTTCTCATGGATCTCACATGTGAGCTGCCATGTGAGCCTGTGCTTCCCCCTTTGTCTACTGCAGGGCTGAGCACATCACTGCTGCTTAAAACACTCAAATTCAGAGGAATAAATGCTTTGTTTGTTTGCTTCCAATTAGGAGCTAATGAAATCCCAGGAATCCACTTCCAGGTGATTTGTCACAGAACTGAAACTCCGGCGCGTGTTCCTGTGTGTAACTTCCCTCTCTGTCTGTTCTGCTGACACAACGAGACCACATTTCATTCTCCCAAAGACATTAGAGCATTACTTTGCTGGTTTTCCCTCCAAATTACCTGCCTGGCTACTGTCACCATTGATCTTTTAAGTCCTTGACTGAGTAATCAGTCAGAGAGCTAATTAATATAGTGGCTTGGAGGGAAGGATGAAATGAAAAAGGAGGTTTTTTCCCTTATTCTTCATGTTTTTATTGCTTTTGAAAGGTGCTTTATCCGTAGCATAAAGGAGCATTTGTCTGTGCTTTTTCCTCCTGACAGTTCACCAACTATAAATCTATTTCTCAGCTATTAACAGAAACCAGGAGAATTTCATGGGAATGGTGACACTGAAATCTAAGCAGAAAACAAAAATCTGAGATTTTGTATTTGTTTTTCCCCTATTGACACTCATGGACTGCAGTGTGTATTTGGAGTGTGTAGCAGCTGCAAGACCTGACCCAGATTTTCAGATGGTTTTAGAATTAAAACTTGTTTTAAAATTAAGATAACTTTGTTATATTTGATAGAAAAAGAAGGGCGTTTTTTTTTTCTCCTTCCTTCCTGCTGGGTCCTCTCCCCAGAATTTATCCAGATTCATTTTTAACCAAAATGGGTCAAGCTCAGGTGCCTGAACATATGGTTTAAACACCACCACTCGGTTTGACTTCAGTCTGGGACCAAGGACATGAGAAAAGGGAATCACAGAATAGTTTGGGTTGGAAGGAACCTTAAAGATCATCCAGTTCCACACCTTCCACTATCCCAGGTTGCTCCAAGCCCCATCCAACCTGGTCTTGAGCACTTCCAAGGATGGGAAAACCACAGCTTCTCCGGAATGGCCCATGCTAAAACGTTATCCAAAGTTACTCATCAGGGTCCATGATTTATAAGAAAAATAAATATTCAGATGTTAATGGCCAAGTTCTCCTAAAAGAAAAAATGAACTATTTAAAAGTTACCAGTACACAGATCCTGTTTTCCTCATCCTGGATTTCTAAGAAGCATAGAGGGTTCTTGTCATTGTAATAACTCTGATACATGAAAAGGTATTTAATTTCCTCCAGTCTCAAGGAATTCTGCATGCCCTGGAACAGCTCTTTTAATCCACAGAGTTAACCCCACCCTGCCATGCACTCAGAGATGGATATTTACATATTCTACGGCAGGATTTAAGCACTGTTGTCCACAGGGAGCTGATGAACTGAAAATGGTTTAACAAGCTTTCTCTTAAAATTCTTCGGGGAGGCAGATATTAGCATCAGCAGTATTTGTTGCTAAATGCAAATAAAACCATGGTGCATGTGGGAATTGTGCTGACCACGCTCCAGGAAACAGCGAGCACAGGGCTGCAGCAGGCAAGTGGCAATTAAATATTTCACACATGCCTGCGTGGCTCTTTATCCACGGTACCACGGCCAGCAACAACTGAATGGTGTTGGCATGGAATCCCCAACTCATAATTCTGTGATTAACTCGTGGAGAAACCTGCGGGGGTGCTGTGCAGCTCGGTTGCGGACGGTCGGGACGGATGGAGACGAGAGATCTCTGCAGTCAGGTCTTAGAGCATGAAGTTTATTGTAGAAAGGTGTGGGTGTGAGTGACCTGCTAGGAGCTGCCAGATGCAGCTCGAAGCAGGTCAGAGAAGTAAGAGAGCGAGCAAGATAGCTGGAGAAGAGAACAGAAGTGGTGGAAAAAGAGAGCAAGAAGTGTGGAAAAAAGTGACCGCGGTTCCCGTTTACAATCCAATAAATCATCTTCTGTGCTGAATATTCTAATTCTCATTAACCAACCTGGTATAAGCTACAAATCTTATAACATTTACATACAGCCTATAAGAATCATTGCATTACCATAGGATGTTATATTTTAAACTCTAAAATCTACTTTCTGGACCCTCTGATAAGTTGGGAGGGTCTGCGCTGACCCTTGGACCTGTCTGCAAGCAGAGGGCATTGTTTAATCAAAGAGGGGATTACCTTCAGTCGGCCCTGCCATTGGTTTCCAGTTGTTCAGTAACTGGGGTTTGGTAACTCAAAGCTTGTTCTCATTTCAATCTCACCTATAGTTTCCATATTCTCAGCATCTTTTGCCAGGAAATCATATTTATAAGGCTTTCCTATTTCATCTTCCCCAACAGAAACCCATTTCCTACGAAGGCTTACACGGGAAGTGTCTGAGAAACCCACGTTGCTGTAAAGAATTACATGAAAGGAAAATACAGCGGCCAAAAAAGCAGCCTGCCCTCCAAGAGAATCAGCATTGCCTGGGCTGAGCACTGCAAGCCAAGCATGTTTTATTAATTCAAGTACCAAGACAATAATAAATTAAGCACCTAGATATACAGGGGGAAAAGGCAATGTCAGCAGTTACAGGCTTTTCAGACTTGACCTCCTAATTTGTGCAAAAATCAAAAATATTTCTGGAGTTTACTATAATTAAAGATTAATAGAGAAGCTGTAAAGTTCTGAAAAGTTTATGAAGCTAAACCTTGCCAAACTAACTCAACGTTTTTCTTCTGTTATTGACTTTTTAGATGCAAACTCTGACGTATACAGACTTCAGCAAAGCATTTCTTAGATGTGGAAAATTGCTTGTTTAACCTGGAGCAGGTGTCTGTGCAGGAAAAGCTAAGGAGGATACAGCGGTGAGTTGTGTCAAAAGGGGAATTCTTCACTTATGGGGAGCTCATTAATGAACCTCCAGTGATGGGTCCCAAGGGAAAAATAGCAATATCTTTGCCCATGGCACAAGGGATAGGCACAGCCTCATGGAGTTTGTTGTGGAAAAGGTTGATGAGGGTGAGAATGTCTTGCTGGAAAAACAAGATTACTTGGAGGCTGAAGTCTGTGGACAACATGGATGGAATCTAAAGCCATGAAAAGCTGGATGACACACTTGGAAACTAAGAATAATTGCTCCACCAGGGGGTCTTCTCAACTACCTCATACAATTTTGACTATTCAGGAGCTGGAGAAGAGAATCCAACATGTTGCAGACATGGAACAGGATTATTAGGATGAACCAAACAGTCAGGAAAAGAGAAGGAATTTGATCTCTTCAGGATGAGCAAAACTTGTTAAAACTGGCAGGATGAAGGTGAGGGAGGGAAGAGGGATTGCTGCATGAGGGCTCTCTTAATGCAGGCTGTGGAAGGAGGGGTGGGACAGGATAAATTTCAGGGACACCCACGAATGTTGGCACAGTAGAAGACAAGGCTGCCATGAGAACAAGCGAGCCCAAAGCAGCCACACAGATGTTTGAGCAGTGAGTGTCTGGGACAGCCCAATGCCAGCAACAGCAGCAAAATAAAAGAACTAGCTGCGTGGAGGAAATCTGTAAATTCATTACAAGAATTCTAAAATATGGTTTTGCGTGATAACAGGAACTGGATTTGGTCACCAGGCAGTGCCTTTCAATCCCTCACTCCTTGCTGGGTTTCAGCTGTTTAATTATGAATCCTATCACCACAACCGTGGTGTGCTGCAGCCTCGGGTACAAGAACAACACTGATCTTCTTCTGCTGACTCCTGTGCTCAAAACGGGGCTATGCCTCAAGTAACTGCAGGAAATAGCTTTGGAGGAGGCCAATTTAACTTTCAGTGACTTCCAACAATTAAGCCTTTTGCTCCTTGAAATAGGAATAATCCTTTTGGTTTGTGTTCGGGTGCAAGAGAATCCTGCACCTTGCTTGGAGATGCTCAGCTGTGTGCTAATCTAAATAATAACCAAAAAATAGACAACTAACCCTAATATTAGAACATGCCATGGTGTTTTCTCTTAGCAGAGAAATGTATTTGTCTTTTAGATCACAGAAAAACACCCAGAGGCTGAATAAATGCAAAGATCAGCAGCAATTTGCAAAGGCAAATTTGCGTGCACCCATGGCATGATAGCATGGGTGACTAGAGCAGTGGTGCCAAGGCAGTCCAAACCTGCTGGCTGAGCTTGTTTGCAATGTTCTTGACATTGGGAAATGGCCAGGCTTGATAATTTAGTTAGAATTAGAAAATAATATGTGCCAGCTTTCTTTTCAGTATAGCAGCACCTTCTTGTGTAACCACATATTTGCTGCTCAAGGTTATCACTGCAGGGCTGTCAGAGGCTTCTATCACATCTTTATCACATCAGCAAGTTGCCTCCTAAATTTCCTTTATCTCCAGAAACGATGCACGCAGAAAAAAAGTCTTTTGATTGATCAGCAATTACGAAGTTGATTTTGTGGATCTAAACAACTGCAGAACATTTTGTGCAACAGCATTTCCCCCACGTCGGTACTGAACTCACGAGAGGAAAATTCGACAGAAACATTTAATTTCACAAAGCTGGTATGGCAGACAACATTCACTTAACATCAATTAGTGTTAGAGCTGGTAATTTGGGCCAGGGCAATGTGCAATTGACAGGCAGAGCTTGGGGTGGGCATGATATGGATAAAGGGGATGCCCTGTGGGTAAAGGGGGATGTCTCTGCAGCTGAGGGGCCCCTCCCCTGTCACTTCACTCTGTGAGTGTTGAACTGAGCAGCAGCCCCACAGGACACTGCTCCTGTTATTAGGAATTGCATCAATGTACTAAAGCCCAGTTTGAAAAGCAGTTTGTGTACATTATATTCTGTGAAAACGGGATTTGCTTCCCAAACTGCTGGGATGCCTTTGACTGTTGCAGCCAAAATCTTTAAATTTCAGGTATTTTTCATATTTTCTCTCTTTAAGCATTGAGCACAGCAGTGATATCGTTCAGATACACATTATTCACTGGTAAACTACTCGGTCCTTCTTAAGCCTTGTTTTTACTTACTTAAAGGTCAGTTAATGCAGCATGGGAACCAGAATTTGATAACTTAGGAATTAAGAGTGTATGGGAATTGAGTTTGTTTTCGTGCTCCCAAAGCTCACAGGTGGCCTGAAAGGAGTCATGAGAAGAGCTGTAAAGTTGTAAAAAGAAGGTAACTTCAGGCTGTTTAGCCCCTAAAGTAGAGCTGCAGTATCTGAAGTTGCAGCAGAGGAGAAATGGATCCACAGCATCACCACAAGGAAGCCACGTAAATTATCCCATGGGAAAACATAAAGGACAAAGATGTGTCCCAAATCTCACCTTCCTCCAGCCTTAACCACTGGACTATGAAGACATTCCTGTCTGTTTGGGCTCTGCAGTCTGGGGTTACCCTGATCTTTATGTCAAGTGATAACTGAGCTAATTTAGATCATTTTTGTCACTGATAATTTAGCAATCTTTAGATGAGGGGTCAAGGCCAGGTTACCTCTTTTTCAGCTTGATTCCTCCTTCAGCTCCTGCTCTGAGCACCTCCACCCATCTACATCCCTGTCTTGGCTTCCTCTCAGCATTTTTCCAGGAATACCCAATTTCTCATCCCAATTTCTCCTTCGTCAGGTGCCTCCAAAGGTGAAGATGGGCAGAAGTGCAGGGAACACTGCAGGAAGAGATTTTCTTTTGAACTGTTGGGCAAGAATAGAGACCTGTGTCCTCCAGCATAATCCCTGGTGAGGATAAATAGTGGCTCCATGGCTTCTGGAGAGGTTCTCTCAGGCAGCACAGAGGGGTGTCAGCAAGGGGCAGGCACACAGCTCTGAACACAGGCTGGAACAGATTGTTAAAAGCATCAGGGAAACATCACGAGCAGAATCACGGCCATTGTGAGCTTTGGGCTGGCAATTCTCACTGCACTGCCAGCATTAAAGCACTTGTATTTCACCTCCATGTCGCCAGGCACTGGGGGGTTGTGCTTTAATTTCAAATTTCCCTTTAAGTTCTCCCTGCCTTGCCAAGGTGGCCTAAGGACAAATCCATTAATCCGTGTGATATGCAGGTCCGTTTACATTATGGGAGTTATGTAAGCAGGTAGAGCTCATCAATAATTAAAGGCTCTGTGGGTAAAGTGAGATGTGACCATTTTCTTCTACCTTCTCAGGGTTTCTATGCAAGCCCCACAGTCGTTATGCTTTTCTTCTGAATAATTTTAAGGCACGGTGTTTTAAGGGATGGCAGCTCCAATCCTTCCATCTGCAGAGGTTGTGTGAGCCTCTCTCATTTCTCATGGAAACGAGCTAGAGGAATTGCCAATGTAGAACAGGGAAGGATCAAGCTCCCTGGTTCTGTTTTGATGGCAGTCTGCACAAGGTGTAATAAAATCCATAGTTTCTCTCGCTGAAAGGGTTCTCTCTATCTCCAGCAATGACAAGAGGATAGTGGGCAAAGAGCTCTATTAGTTGTTCTTTAAGAATCAATCACACTTAAAAGCAATAGTCAAAATGACAGCAACTGCACAATAGATGAATAATTTTTCACACAAATAGCCCAAATTTCAGAGAAGTGACACACTTTTAAAGAGATAGTAGATAAAATATCTGGTTCTCTGAAAACCAAGAAAATATCAAGCATTTATTACTAAAGACACTGAAACAAAAATGCTCAGATCCTGAAGGGCTAAAAGCCAAAATATCAATTCAGAGCACCCGAGCACGAACACGAGATAATGATCAAGACTCACTTGATTCAATTCTAAATGTCATATCAGGAAGTTCAAAATTCGGGAAGCTGCACTTAGGAAGAAAATCCCTGTGGCAGTGCCACTTCTGCTGTCACCAACAAGGGCTTTCCCTCACCCCCAGAGTAACAACCCTCTGAGCCTCAGGATCTGGCATGGAGCTGTGCCAGGGGAGCTTTGGGTTGGATATTAGGAAAGGTTCTTCCCCCAGAGGATGCTGAAACACTGAACAGGCTCCCCAGGGAATTGTCACAGCCCCTGGGAGCTCCAGGAGTTTCTGGACAACACTCTCAGGGATGCACAGGGTGGGACTGATGGGATGTCTGTGCAGGGCCAGGAGTTGGACTGGGTGATCCCTGTGGGTCCCTTCCAGCTCAGGATATTCTGTGATTTTATGATCTGGTGAGGATGTGAGCTGATCCAGCACGGAGCCTTTGTCTCACACCAGATGAGAACCAGCTGTGTTAAATCTCTGTACTGTATCTGTGTTAAATCTGTATTATATCTACATCCAGCATCAAGATGTAACTGGCAATTACAAAGTCACATTAAACATTATGTAGTGAGCTATTTAAATACATCAGAACTGCATAAAACACAAGGAAAAAAATTATATCAGGTAAAAGCCATATTCATGCATAAATAATGAGGGGAAATATGGCACTCAGCTTGTTCTGTTGTATCACATTGAAATTTCCATCTGGCCCAGCAGTGGGGAGGAGCAAATGGGAGCCAGAGCAAAGAAAGGAGCTGTGCCTGGAGAATTATTCCTTGTTGACTCTGGGCTCAACAGCAAGCATGAAAGCACCATGAAGACCAAAAAACCTCTGGTTAACACCTCCCTGCTCCTGTCTGGGGTGCAGGGTTTGAGCTGCTGGAGTGGAGGGACACTGCCACTGAGTTCGAGGCAAAACCAGCAGTAGCTGTGAGCTGGAGCTGCAGGCAGGATGGCTCTGTAGATGTGGACAGCAGACTGCACTCTGTCTTTTCATGCTGTCGTGTTTCTTTGTTGATGTCTCTGTTTTAAGATCTTTTTTGCTCCATGCATCACCAATTGCCTTTTGTTTTCTCACAGCAGGAAAGGCTCAGTTAATCCATATGTCATGACAAAAAATCCAGCCTTCTCTTTGATAGGAACCAAGCATGACAGCAGTCTATTGAAAAGGTGTTTTGGACTATCATTTCTTCCAAGCTAATTTATTGACTGGATGGCTTTCAAAAATAATAGGTCTGTTTTCCAAGATAATTAACTGAGATGTGACTCACAAAGTCCGTGTGAGCACACAGACAGCCTAATTATGAGAAATAAACTAATAATAAACCATCAGTCTCTAGAAATCACAGTCTGTTGTGATATACAAGTCTAAACATCAGAGAACATGAATGTTTCCACCTGTTCCCTTCTGCAGGGATTTTGTTTTATTATCCCTCGATATGTAAAACAAATTTCTTACCATTAAGCCCTAGACAGATCAGGATGTTGAGCAAGATCTGCTCTTTGGAGCTGGGGGGGTGACAATTTTGCTGAGCAAACTCCAGCTCTACTATCTGGTTCTGAGGGGAAAATGCAATTCAAATGGATATTTAGTCAGAATCCACAGATTTATAAATCAGAGCTGGCAAAGTGAATCATCCATGCAAATAAAAGCCCTTTAGCACACCCCACTGACCACGCTTTTCCCCCCAGTATATTTCACTTTAAGTACAGATCACAGTGGAAGTACATAAAGAACGTATCTTTCCTGTAGCATTTGTGGAACAATTGAAACCATTTTTAACAAATAGTTTCTGTCACTCATTTTCCCATTTCTAGGACAGATGATGGACAGGCCACAGCCACATTTTGCCTGCAGAAAAGGCATATTAAAGGAATGTGGCGTGCTTAGGAAACAGGAATTATTCTCACTCAGCGAATCTCCAGCTTCTAACAAACACAATGCCCACAATTTTATCTTCCAGAATCAGGGCCCATGTCCCACTTGTGCTGAAGCTGTAAGAAGACTGTCACTACCTAGTCCAGCCAGCTTTCAGCTCGTGGACCCCAGGGGGAAAATCTCACCCTGCAAAGAGCTTTTGTGACATGTTTACAACATACCAAAAAATGGGTATTCAAAGAAACTTTCACCATGTTCTCCTCCTCTCAGGTATAAACACTACAGGGGTTTTTATGATTACTGCTTGCCTGTGCTCACTGTGGAGGGATCAGATGTAAAACCAGTTGAACAGTGGAAAATTCTGGCCCTCTCTGTGTTTATCACTCTTTCAAGGCTGGCACTTTTAAGTGTGACCCTGAATTGTCCTGACCTCCACTTTGCTGGTGGAACATCTCTGCCTCGTGTTACCAAGGCAAGAAACTGCTGCCTTAAAATGCTCTTGACCTTGTCCAGCACCTCCCTCGTGCCACAACTGAGTCGCTTTTCGTTGCCAATAAAGCAGAGCCCACGTGCTCAGAGATGACAAACCAAAGCTGCAGAAGCTGCATTCCAGGAGCATTTCTGATTTCTCCTAAGGACTTACTGAAGACACTGAAACAAAAATGCTTAAATCCTTAAGGGCTAAAAGCCAAAATGTCAATTCAGAGCACCCAAGCGAGAACATGAGATAATGATCAAGATTCAATTTTAAATGTCATATCAGGAAGTTCAAAATTCGGGAAGCTGCACTTAGGAAGAAAATCCCTGTGGCAGTGTCACTTCTAGCTCTGCTAGAGCTCCCCCCCAGCAGGGTGAACTCCGGGCTGCTGGGGATGCTCCGCCTTTGGCTCACATTTCCCTGAGTTACGATGGGATTTCTCCAAGCACACTTCAGAGTGTTGTACTTACAGCAACACTTCCTAATGCTCAGCAAGACTTTTGACAAATCTGGTTTGTTCTGGGGATGGACAAACAGTGAAGATAATCTGGAGCCACAGAGTCATCATTCTTTTCTAACCCTGTTTTGTCTTTAGCACAACAGATGTCCATTGAAAGGAAAAACATGTTTCCAATGCTTTTAAGATTACCAGGATTTTCCCTCCACAAACATCTCCTATAAAAGCTGTTCCTGAGAAAAGCGAGTGACCCAGAGCCCCATTTGGAGCTGCCCTGAAGAATCCCATTTACACAGATTTCCACTTTCCTCTCCTTTTAGGGCCCTGACTGAGGCCTCCAGTTTGAGCAGTTCCCAGTGATTGTAGGGCTGTGCAGTGGTAAAAAGTCCATTTAGCAGAGATGACCAGATGCATTTTTAGTTGTGAAATAAAACCTGGACCTGAGACATAAATAATCCTGTGGTGCCACAGCAACCCTGTTACTATAAGTTTGAAACCAATTTGCCATAAATATTTTTGTACAAGCCCAAGTACCCAAACTCAATACCAGGCAGGCGTTTCTAACAAGTACAGGTGAGACAGGTACCTGTTGGTTTCAATTAAGCTTTGCAAAACCCCCCTTGTGCCATGGTGTGCTGGGGAGGAAAATAATGAGGCTGCATCAGCCAGAGTGCAGCCTTTGGGCTGTGTGGATCAAATTTGCACTCAAAATGAGCAACTCACCAGCACAGTGAGAACAGCAGGTCAAGGAAAAGCAGGACGAGAGCTGCAGTGGGGGTAAGAAGGGAATTAAAATGTTTTGTAAGCCCTCAGTTTCCACCAACTGGATACAAACGCTTTCTTCTTGTTTCCAGTGAAACTCTGTGGATTGTTTCAAGGTAATAAACATCCACTGTTATCATCTCACTTGGCACCATTGAGTGTTCATCCTGCAGGCCTCAAAACACTTCACAAACCTCTGGCAAAGGCTGCCTAAAAGTTCTGGAAAAGTTTTCTTGAATGTTATCAGCAATTCATAGACAGAAACAAAAAATTCGATTAGAAAAAAAAATCATAGCAAATATTTTTCCGTTATATTAACGTCGAGGGATGTCCACTGAAACAAAATCAGTGGTGAAAAAATATACAGTGGGAGATTAAAGTTTTATAGTTCAAATAAACCACGCGTTGGAAGAAGCAAAGGATCATCCCTCGTTCACAGGGGAGAAAAGGCAGCTTGTGACATCCACAGTGAAGCAGAGGCAGAGACAGGATGCTCAGAGCAGTTATCTTGAGGCCAAGCCAATGTATCAGATCATGGGAAGCTTAGATAAACGTTATCAAACACAGTTTTGTGTTTTGTGACCTCATGAACATCTTTGAACTCAGTGAAGAAATCGCCACAAACTGGGGAAGGATTTTTTTTTTTTTCCTGTTTTCTATTTCCCCATTTCTGAACTAAAACTGGTAAGTAAAAAAAATCCCTTTGAAATAAGATGTGGACAGATCTCCCCAGCTTTTCTTTTGCTTGAACAGATTCCAGTCTGAGTGAAGAGAGCAAAAGGGTAGAAGAAGAGTGCCAATGTGGTATTTGCTACCTTCTGGAGGAGAAAATGCTGTTTCTGTCAGTAGCCAAGTTCTTTAGGCCCTGTAAAATGCCAGAGGTTCCTCAAACACCTGGAATGGCACAGGAGCAGGAGGTGTGTGGAGAGAGGAACAGGAAACCAGCCCAGGGCAGGTACAAACAGGAGCAGAGGAGCAGAGTCCATCCAGCTGCAGATCTGAAGGAATTCCGTGGTGTGAAAGAACAAGGAAGCCAGGGATAGGTGGATGAGAGCCAATGGCTTTCCACAAAGATGTCCTGGAACATGAAGGGCAGGTGTGTTGGAAGAACTCACAAAGAAAGGTCCTCTCACAAAGATTCTTCAGAGCAGGAGACTTTTTCAGGAGCCAGGATTTCCATGGATCCCCACGGAAAAATCATTCTGGCTTAGGGAACTCTGTAACTGCAATTCTGGGGCATTTCCCAGCAAGTTTAATATTTGGAGTTTAGTTCAACCTCCGTAGTCACCTTCTGGGCAATTTTCATTTTATTACGTCTGAAATCGAAACCAAAGTGGTTTTACCTTCCCAGGGCTTGGTTTGGCCAGAAAAAAAAAGGGGATAAAGGTGGAGCTGAAGCTCTCCGTGCTCAGCCCAGCATTCCCGCTCCGGGCCAGGTCCGGCTCTGCCCTGCCTGCCTTGTCCGGGAGAGGAGGGAATGCCCAGGAAATTCGGGAATGCCCGGGACATGCGGGGATGCTCGGGAGGTGCGGGAATGGCGGGGAGGTGCGAGGATGCCGGAGATGCGGGAATTCTCGGAAAAGTGGGAATGCCCTGGAGGTGCGGGAATGGCCAGGAAATGCGGGAATGCCCGGGAGATGCGGGGATGTCGGGAGGTGCGGGAATACCCCGGAGGTGTGGGAATGCCCGGGAGGTGCGGGGATGTCGGGAGGTGCGGGAATGCCCGGGAAAAGCGGGAATGCCTGGGAAAGTGTGAATGGCCGGGAAAAGCGCGAATGCCCAGAAGGTGCGGGAATGGTCGGGAAAAACTAGAATGCCCAGGAAAAGCGGGAATGCCCGGGAGATGCGAGAATGGCCGGGGAAACCGGGAATGGCCGGGTGATGCAGGAATGCCCCGAAGGTACGGGAATACCCAGGAAAAGTGGGAATGGCCGGGAAAAGCGGGAATGGCCGGGAAAAGCGGGAATGGCCGGGAAAAGCGGGAATGCCTGGGAAAGTGGGAATGCCCGGGACGTGCGGGAATGCCCGGGAAAAGCGGGAATACCCGGGAAAAGCGGGAATGTCCGGGAAAAGCGGGAATGTCCGGGATGTCCCCCAGCCTCGGGGATCTGGTGCCACCTGGCGGCCCCGTCCCGGAAGGATCCAGGGAAGGATTCCAGGGAAGCTCCCGGTCCCTCCCTTCCAGCTCCGCTGGAATCCCGAATTCGCGGCAGAAGGGGTCTGTGGGACCCCGCAGCTGCAGCATCCACGGTGCCGGCCCCGCGTTGAGTCCGAAATGCCACCGATGGCACGGCCACACAAACCAGAGTGCTCGGGGCTGCCCAGCGCCTGCTGGTGCTGCTGAGGAACCGCGGAGCGTAAATGGAAGGGAAATTTAAATAATGCAGGGTTAAAGGTCATCGAGCAAGGAGAGAAGAAAGAAGAGGAAGGATAAAGCTGAGACTGGCTCTGCCTGAATGGCAGAGAAGAGAATAACGGGGTAAAACCCCCCCTTGTGTCAGAGAGCAGCACCAGAATTGGAGAAGTTTCTTCTGTAGCAATCAGGGATCATAAAGCCATGGAATCTTTAAGGTTGGAAGAGACCTCTGAGGTCAAGTTCAGCGTCAACCCAGCACCAGCACCGTGTTCACCACTAAACCCTGTCCTCATCCACATCCACACAGTCTGAACCCTTGGAGGGATGGAAGTGGCTCCACCGCTGCTCTGGGCAGCCTGTTCCACCGCTTGACCACCCTTTCCATGAAGAAATTTTCCCTAACATCCAGTTTAAACCTCCCCTTGTGCAACTTGAGGCTGTTTCCTCTCATCCTGTCACTTGTTGGAAAGGAGACCAACTCCCGCTTGGCTCCAGCCTGTGTGTCTGCTCAGAAGTTCAGGTGCCAGTGCCATCCCTAGATTGTAATGGATAAAAATAATGTAAAATGAACATTGGGACCACACCTGAATCGTTTTAGGAGCACCCACCCCGTCCTGACAGCGCACAAACGTGCAGAAAGTAGAACTGTGCTGTGCAATCTGAGAGCCAGAACGCCTCAGCGTTTTCCCACCAGGCTGCACTTGCAAGAAATACTCCTGTCACTGGATGCTCTCGTTACAAGGTGTTAAATCTGGCTAACAAATACACTGCTCCTTTTTAATGTATAACACGGCTGCACTGCAGGCAGCGCTTCTCCCCTCATTAAAAAGTAAAACAATACCTCGTCAGCACAAGGTGATTTGCATACAGAGGCTTCCCTGCCACGTCTTGAAACATGAAGTCATATTTCATTGAAAAAAAAAAAAACCCAAAAAGATTATGTACTCACTTCAAAGGGCTTATTTATTATTCAGCACCTGAGAGGTTACTAAGAAGCCCAGAAGGATTTGCTGGATTTGGTTCTGCGAGCGCTGTCACAAATACACTCCAGTCGTTTACTTTGGTGGTGCTTTTTGTCAGGAAAAGATGAAGTTACAGGTCACACAGCCCTCGATCCGCATGGAGGTTCCTAAAACGGCCTGGGTAAGCTTCTTGCTGATGAATATGAATTAGAAACCTAAAATATGGCAAAATATAGGTGGCCTTTGTCCAGAAGGCAGCTGCATTCTAGGAGGAACTTCAAAATCATGACACACCAGGGAGCTTGGAGTGAGGCATTTATGTGTGTTTCCCTCCTTTTAGAAAGGTTGCTAATGAGCTGGGGATGATCAATCAGCCTGTTTGCCTCTTCATTTTGTTTCTCTCTTCTTTTTGTTTCCTTCATCATCCTCTTCAGTGGTATCAGCGTTATTGGTCACTTCTGGAGGGGCTCTAGGGATGGAGAGACCCCAGTTAAAAGCTCTTTACTGCACATTTAGCGTCTGTGCTCATACCCTGTATTTTCTAATCCCTTTTCCAAATTCCACTCAACAACAGAGTCCTGATCTCAGGGGTAAATATGGCCTCAAAGTAAAGTCCACATAAACTTCAAGGCAAAAGGAATATATAAGGTATTGGACAGAGAAGCAGTATGATCAAAGTAAAACATCAAAAAAACTCCCATTTTTTCCAGTCTCAATCTTTAGGTGCAAAGGAAAATAACTGAACTTGGCAGGAGCACATTCCTGGGGGGTTGTTTCAGTAAAAGCAGCTCATTATTTGAAGGCAGAAACTCTTCCCCCAACCTAAAAGAAATGGAGGTTTAGAGTAGGGTTCCCATCTGGCTTGGGATGACAACGAGACTTTTCAACATGGTGTCCAAAACAGTCAGAAGCCCAAGGTTTGGAATATTTTAATCATAGAACCACAGAAAAGAATCACAGAATGGTTTGAGTTGGAAGAGACCTTAAAGATCTTCTTGTTCCATGCCCTGCTATAGGCAGGGACTCCTTCCACTATCCCAGGCTGCTCCAAGCCCAGTTCAGCCTGGTCTTGACACTTGCCAGGGGTCCAGGGGCAGCCACAAATTATCTGGGCAATCTGTGCACAGAAAGTGTGGAGAATCCATAGCTGAATTCTTTTTTCCCCTGATTCAGAGAGGTCTGCAACTTCCATCTGTCACCTCTGAGGAAGGTGTTATCCGTGGACTTGTTCCTGTAGGAGAGGTTGGTGTGGAAAACAGCTCAGATCACAAAGTGACTGCTTGGGATTGAGCACAGAGCCTCCTCTGCTTGGCTGTTTTTAAAGGCAGGATCCCAGTCAATGTTTCTTGTAGTCAAGGAGAATTTGAGTTGAAAGGAATTCAAATTGTGTCCCAACAAAGCCCTATGGCATGGGAACAGGATAGAAAGCTTGGATTCATGTTCTGGATCTGGTTTATAATGAGAGGGTTTGGGGCTCAGGCAGTACTAAAAAGATTTCCAGGGATTTCAAGATCTATGCCCAGATCTCTTGGGCGAAGTTTCCTGTTATATGGGAGTGCTCTACCCAGGCTGAACTGCACAGTTTTGGAAGTGAAAAAACCCCCAGGGATGAGCATTGGTCTGTGCCTTTGCACTCTGCAGTTTTCTGTGTTTACATGCACAAGTTGTGACCAGTGGTAACAGCTTTGGCACCTTAAAAAGTGTTTTATTGCCGGGAGAAATCCTGCACTAACTCAAAATGTTGGACATCTGCCCCTTACAGGTTTATCACAGAATCACAGAAGGGTTTGGGTTGGAAGAGACCTTGAAGCCCATCCAGTTCCACCCCTGACACAGGCAGGGACACCTTCCACTGTCCCAGGGTACTCCAAGCCCTGTCCAGCCTGGCCGTGGACACTTCCAGGGATCCAGGGGAGCCCTCAACCCAAAGGATGCTGATGTAGAGCATCCTCTGAGGTTAATAAAGTTTATTTTTAAACATCAAGTTTAAACCAACTCTTGCTCTTCTGGAACAACTGTTTGCCCCAAAAGTGACACTCAGGAGTGTCACCCAGCCTCTGGGAAGCCTGAGGTTTTCAGTTGTGTCTTGCATCTCACATGGATACATCAAATAACACGATACATCTGCATGGGCTTTAAAGTGAGCTCTAAAAAGCACAATGCTAACGGTGTGAAGCTTGTTAAAGTCAGGGGTTTAGCTGTTCCCTTCAAGTAAGGGAAGGAACCTGTTTCAAGAAAAATATCCTAGATACCGTAATTCCTATGGAAAAAAAAATTGGAAATTTATTTTCCGTTTAAAAAAAACTTAACTTTGCTTCAGATGAGGCCATGTGCCTTTGGTATTGATGGAGAAATATTGGCACATTTGGGTATAGGAGACAGAGAGGATGGGTAATCCCGACTGATCCTGAGGCTTCATGTCTTGAGAAAATCATATAAAACCTACTTCTTGGGCAAGTTTCAAAATTTGCACTGAAACACATGAAGAGAGCTCTAAAAAGGCAGTGGACACTGAGCTGAGGGGAAAAAAAAGACACTAAACCCACTTTTAAACTTAATATATCACCAAATACCATTGTGATAAATGCTGTAAAAAATTCAGGGGTTTAGGATGGACACATCAAAGTGGAATAAGAAGTTCACAACGTCATCTACTCTGTGGTTACTGTCATCTATTAACCAAGCCCCATTTATGTGTCCCAAAGCAGAGACAACCTTCTTTTCTCAAAATACCCTGCAAAAGTGGAAAAGGGAGAGTCTGACTTCAAAAGCTCTCGAGCACTGAAACAGTAGATCAAGTGTATTTTAATTAGAAAAAGATTCAGGCTGCAGAATACAGGTCTGGCTCTGGACCTAAACTGCTCTAACATGCAGCCTGGCTGTCATCTTTCAGCTGGGGCCTCTTACTTTTACTGTGGAAATAAAAATGAAAAAAATCCTGCACTGTAGCGTTGGTACGAGTCCAAATTGACAATAAAGTTGCTGGAGTTTCTTGGGATTTACCCTAACAGGAAGTTTTATCGCTGCACATCAGCGTTGGTCATGCCTCAGGTTATGAGTCAAGTCAAAACAAAGCGATCACCTCTTAAATTGTGAAGGGGAAAGAAAGTAAAAGTGAAATTTGGAGTGTGCTGTAGTCAATAATCTGATGTTGGCTTGAACAGAACGAGGGTGTCACCCAGCAAAGTGTCTGCAGGAATTCCAGTCTTTGTTTTACACACACAATGCACATGAAACAGCAATTCTGAGAAGTGCAGCCCTTAGGTAAACACAGTACATACTTGATTTGATTAGGAATTGCACTTTTAATCAAACATTCTCAAGGGTAAGAGGTCAGCAATTATTTTACCTTTAGATTTGGAGATTTCTGCCATCTGAAACTGGAGAAAAATCACCAGCTCTTCCTGACAGCAGAGTTCTTCTACATGTGCCACATGAACTCAAAAACTCTGTTGCTTTGTTGCAGCAGCTTTCTCCATTCTTTCAGTCTCTTTACAGATAAAACAAGTTAATTTTAAGCAACCAGGAAGTTTACCTGAGCCACTGCAGAAAGCTCACCATAATAAAATACTGTTTTACCAAAATCTGGCAAACTCACTCTCCTCGTTGCTGGCATTTGGATGTTACAATATCCAATAATGCATTTTGATTTCCAATTGTTTTGGTTATTTCACCCCTTGGAATACCACGGCTCTAGTCCAGCTGTATTTTAATCTTCCTTATTGCCCCTGCCAAATTTCTGTTTCCCATTTTCTGAGTGCTCTCATCATGAGCAATCTGTCTATGTCACTTCCTCCCTGTATGCTCAGGCTTTTCCTTGACTCATTCAAGCTGGAAGAAGCTAAGCCCAAAGGAAAATGCAAACCCTTTAGGGCTGCTATTTTTAAATACAGGAACTTCCGTGGGGCTGTTTTGAAAAGGAGATTCCTTTTGAAGATAATAAACAACATGCAAGAAATATCATTTACAGCTCCTCTCCAAAGTCTCATGTCCAGGCCCTGGAGCAGGTCAGCAAAAGTGACACTCCAAAAAGCACAAAATATCCAAAGAGAAACCACATGGAATCTGGTTTCCAAGTGTACCTGGTGCTGTGGGGTTTTGGGATATTTGCTGAAATGTGCACTGTCCCCACTGATCATGGATGTGCCACCCCTGGAAGTGTCCCAGGCCAGGTTGGACAGGACTTGGAGCAACCTGGGACAGTGGAAGGTGTCTCTGCCCATGGCAGGGGGTGGGACAGGATGAGCTTTAAGGTGCCTTCCAACCCAAACCATTCTGGGATTCTGGGATTCTGGGATCTGCATCAAGCTTCTGGAATCTCTTCCTCTCCCTCTGCTCCTCAAGGACTGGCCTGACTGCAAACACACCTTTGATCCCTAGGGATGCAATGCCAACTGCCCTTGAAACAAATCCTTCTCTTTCCAGATGAAGTGGGGAGGAAGGGAGAGCCCCTTTGAGCCCAGAGACAAGAGAGGCAAAGATTTCCCAGGGGAAGCACAGAGATCAGGAGTTCATTCCATTCCTGTTTGTTTTTCCTGGATTCTGTGACTTGCCAGCCCCTTTTGAATCAAAGAATTGTCCATCCCTCTGTCTTCTGGCAGTCACACCTTGCAGTCCTGAGCCCCACCTGGGGACAAAGTGTCTCACATTTGAAGCAGAGTGAGTGGCAAACAGCAATAACGTGTTGAGTGCACCAGGCTCCTCTGTTAGGAAACAGCAAGAGCCATCCAGGTAAGGCAAACACTTTGGATCTGAATGCATTCCAGCTGAGAATCCTCATGGCATTCAGTGGTGCCAGGGTGCCAGCCAGGGTGCTGGGCTCTGAGGGATCCCACTGCACAGAGTGGAGTCAGGAGTAAAACCCCTGATGCTGCTCAATGCCCTGATCCCTCTCACATTCCTGTTTTGCTACCACTTTTCTGTTGCTTTTGCCTAAACAAATACTCCCAGCAGAAGCTTATCTTTAAAAATCTTGTGGTTTATAGTTTACTGTGAAATTAATGGTAGGGGTTTTTTTCTGTGCTAGCAGTATGCATCAAGTATTTTTCCATGTTATTAGAGGCCAGTTGATGGCACATTTCCCCCTGGCTCACTCTCCTCTACCCAGACACCAATTTGCATGAAACTTCCAGGAATGTCATATCTGAGATTGCTGCCCTCTGGTAAATCTGTTCAAGTTAGACAATGAATTGCAAGGTTTGAAAGTGACCAACACACAAACACAACACCCTTGGCTGATTGCAACAACATTTCCTAAGGAAATTAATTTATTTTTTTTTAATCAAACAAAAAAAAGGCATTCACTGAGCTGGACTCCACGGCTCTTAGGGACTGTTCATCATCATGGCCAGAGCACAAGAATGCCTGATAACGTAGGTGAGTAGATTTTGCTCTCAAGGCTCATTATTTACAAGGCAGTAACTCCGTGCAGAGGTTCTCACCAGCAGCTGTAGCACTTCTTTATTCACAATGTAAATGTGCTGTGTAAATGCTTGTAAAACTTTATGAGCTCCATTGCCTCCAAGCACTTGCAGCCCAGGTATGGTTAATAAATCCTGCCTGTGCACTGCCTCCAGCCCCTCCCCAGCCTTCCAGGGCAATATTCCAGAGGCAAAGAGCTCTCCTACAGCCCCTGAGCAGTGTTAGGGGTTTTTTGTTAGCTGGCTCTAAAAGACACAGTCCCCTTGTACGGAGCTGTACCAGAGGTTTAATTAACTTTGCTCTTTCCAGCCACCACCTGTGGCCTCCATATCACACATTCCCAGCCTTACTTATTGATGCTGCTGAGCACCCACACCCTCATCAATGATTTCTTTATTTCTCTAAGAGACTTTTTAGGGTGAAAAGCAGCAGCCTGGCTCTCCTCGATCTTCTGGAGAATTCCCACTAGGTGGCACCGATATCCAGCTTTCCCTCTCCACCCTGCGTGTGAATTCTTGCTTCGCTCCAGGTCTTCTCTCCCTTTTTTTTTTCTTGCAGCATTTCCAAACTCTGAGCTCATCGGTTTTAATAACTACAAAAACAAACAGCTCCCGGGATCTTTTTTCCCTATCCTCACGGTGCTGAACGGATCCAAGCCAAAAGCCAAGTTATGTTTTTTCACAGACAAAAAAAGATCGATTTCCAGTGTGGTTTCTGCAGCTGGTTCAGGAGTCTGACTGGTACAGCCATTAATTATTTATTTTAGGACCATCATCATTCGAGTCCTTAGTGGTTCTTTACTTTGTCATCCTCACTTATGTGCATAATAAACCTGACCTCTGCAGGAACACCCCTGATCCCAGACAGACCAAGGAGCTGGGAAATGGGGAAAGCTGTGAGAAAAACTGATGTAGAAGTGACTGAGAGCTGCCAGCAGCCATTCATCTTCCAGTAAATCAGAGAATGTGGAGAGAGTCCTACACAAAATCCTTTGTAGGGAACTCAAATAAAACCAGAATCAGGCAAAATGTGACTGAAATGAGGCTTTGGTAGCAAATAAAATGTAATAATTCTCTCAACAGGAAGTAGTCAAGAGTAATTCCTCACTAGTGGGACTGAAGAAATTTTGGATCTCTTTCAGAAGAGATTCAGGTTTTTCAGCAAGTCTTTATCAAATTCAGCTCTTTTCTCCACTCCTCTATACTCTTGTATGTTCCCAAACAAATACGTAAAATTCCTTTGGACTGGAACTAATTTTAGTTTGCAATGTAACAGCAAAGCCCTTCCAAGACTAACAATTAGGAAAGAGTTTTGACTTGGGAGAGAAGCCTGCACACATTTTCCTGGTGAATAGGAAGAAGCTAGAATCAATAACTCCAATTAAATTAAAAGTACTATTTGGGGATAACCCTGTAACTGACTGGAAAAACAGCTGCTGTTTCTGAGTCTGCCAGACAATGATAATATCATTAACAGAGATAGCAGCCCCATGAAAATGAATGTGGATATAGCTGTTGAAATGCTGAGTTCATTTTAAGCTCATTTAAAATTCTTTATCCACATTTCTTCAGATTTTAAACATAAATTCCTGAGTGGTTGTTTTCTCTCCTCAAATCAACTTTATAAAGTAAGAGTTTCCCAACTCCATTTGAAAGTCTCCATTTCAGATCCTTTTAAAAATCACCAGGATATCCCAGATATAAACATCAATGAATGTACATTAGTTCATCACTCACTATCTTACAGTGCACAGATAATGTAAACAATTATGAAGATGGCATTTGATAATGTAAACAATTATGAAGATGGGATTTCTGGAAGGCCAGACAGTTTTACAGCTGTGGGATATCAGATCCTGGCTTTTATTCAGGTGCTGGAAAAACAAAGACTGTGAAAAAAAAGTGTGACAAGACTGGAAAAAACAGGAGATGGAACAATTCAAAATTCACTGACCTATTTACTCCTGCATCTGCCACTGCCTCCAGTCTGGACAGCCCAATGGGAAATTCACCAGGAAAATGTAATCACTGGAGATTATCCTGTGCATGAGAGAAAAACAATGTCTGCAGTCAGCCTTCCCAAGTTCAACAATTTCCTCTAACTCATAAAAAGCGGAATGCAACTGCTGTCCTTTGAAACAGCAGCGTGGGGAAGCCCCCTTCCCTGGCAGGTAGGACAGAGGATTCCCCAACACTCCAGGGATGGAGAACCCACCGGGCTCCTGTGTCCTTACACCTGCAAGGTGCTCCCCCACGAGTTCAGGGGTTTTTCCTCTCATTTAGGATTTTGCCCTCCCATTCCCACCTGGCTGCAGGCACAGCCCCAGGGCTTTGATGTGCAGTTGTTCATCCTCCAAAACTCCTCCCTCTGCATGGGGCAGCCCGAGTTGTTGTCTGCATTTCACTCACTGGTTCAGAGGGGTCTGTAGCATCAAAAAACCACACAGAAGCAAAATACAAACAATCCCTGTGTCAATGCACAAAATGTGCTCTTACATCAGTGCCCAAAGGCTCAAATATCCTTAATTGTAGGAGTATCCAGATTATCATTAGCACTCAATCATTATTATTTTCCCTTTTTTGTTTCTCAGGAACAAGGGTTTCCAATTGCAAACTTCTCGTAAGATGGATCACCTGACCATTGTTTAAAGTCAATTCACTGTTTAAAAGATATGGGACCCTGCTCTTTATTTTAAGTGTTTACTACTGTTTTTATGGCATCTGTCATGTTGAGAACAAAGGAGCATGTAATGGCACGAAGAAGGGGTTTTTCTCTGGGGATTGCAGCAAAAGGCTGATCAGATTTCAGTGTTTCTTAGAAGTTGTTCTGCCTTGGCAGGCAACTAATGGCTGCAGCACAGGATGCACTGAAGTCCAGCTGTGGTGAGTGCATGGCAGTGACATAAAGCCACACATGGCCATCCCAAGTGCATCCTGTACGTGTCACGTGTACAGTGAATTTGTAACTCGGTGGCAAACACAGCTCCATTACTTCCCAGTCCTGCTGCAACAGCTGTACCTTTGAATGCATCTCCTTACCTGCATTAATTATTTACAAAGGATAATGGTTTTGAGCCAGTCAAATGACAAGACTGTTTAAGTCAGGAAGCACCAGAAACAAGATGAAGTCGCAGTGTAGCCTCCTCAGTCATCCCCACCAGGAGCCACATTTCTCACCTCAGTGGGGAATTGTTTAAATTACTCTTTGTACCCACACAAAATTTTGTCACTGGTGTTTTATCCCCATTCCTACCAGGAACACTGAGGGATTGAGATAAAGGTATGCATCAAGGAAGTAGAAGTCAATCATCATCTCCAATTGCACACCCAGGACTGGGGCACCAGAACAGAAAGGTCACAGTTCTGATAACTTGAAGTATCCAGTTTGGAATGCCTTATGTTTGATTATTTTTTTCCCCAGAATATTAAATAGAAGAACTTTCTATATTAAAACACGGCCCTCCTGGTCCTCCCCTCCAACTTGGACATCAGCAAACAGAGTTCAACTGATTACTCAAGCTGGACACTCAGACATAACTCAGCTCTACAAATCCTGACTTCCCCCAATGTCACAAACTGCAACCTCAGGCAGGGGTAAATTCAATTTTCTCAGGAGCAGTCACCTCTTCAAGTCCAATCTTTTTATTCCTGCAGCTCCTGATCACTAATAGATGACATTGCATGTTAAAACAATCTTTGCATGTCTCAGTAAGCTTTAGCCATGGGACAAAAAGGTCATTCTTAGCTATGCATCTGCAGCTGGAATGTGCTTTGTAGCTGGAGAGGTAATAACAGATGCCTTGTCAGAACATTCCTTAACTTCTGGCAGCCAGAGGAATGGTCTGTGACTTGTGTGGGACAACCTTCACTGTGCATTTCCATCTCTTAGGACCCCTGATCCATTGACTGGGAAGAATAAAATAAAATAAAAAATAAATAAAAGACCTGCTGCCTGATCTGTTGAGCTGCTGTGCTCGTTACACCATTCTGGAAAAACTCAAAGCTGTTCAATGATCATTTTTATTAGATATTGGTATCCCTATTTACATAATAATTGTGGCATCGAATTTAGTAAAACTGACAGTGAAAAAAATGAAAGAAAATACAAGAAAATTATATTATGAGGAGGAAAATAAACAAAGGAAAGAAGCAAACCAAAAAATGTAGTTCTGTGGTGTCCAAATTACAGGGGGATACACTTCCTACAGCTTGTGGTCGATGATGAGAACCTGTGTCCCAAGGAAATGGGATTTTTTAAACATCTCTCCCCTGACCAGATTCTCAGTTATCCAAGTCAGAGTGCCTGTAACCTTTCCTCATGTACAGGACCCTACAGGGTTATAATTTATACATTTCTCAACACTCAGAGGAACTTCATTTTGCTCAACATTTCTCCAGTTGGTTAATCTGCTGAAGTTGGCCAATGCTTTGGCCAACGGCCGGTACAGAGCAGCCCAAACTGACAGGCAGCTGGGTTGCACAAGCCTCCTTTGCTCAGGAAATGAAACCAGAGCTGATAAATAGGTTTGTGTCAATTCCTGCCGTGAATTCCCTCCGCAGCCTCCGAGCTCCCCATGGCTCATCCCTCATCTCCTCTGATTAGATCAGCAACGTATCCAGAGATTAGTCCAAGTAACATTTCTCTCCTAGCAACTAATTTAATGCTTTTTAATATATTACAGCCTCTTTTAGGTCCAAACCTTTCTATTTTGGGACTTCCAATTCAAATTTGCCTAATAGCTTCGCATAATAGTCCCTTGCTCCCAATAAATTCCTCATTTCAACTTTAATTGGTTTGTTCATGGAGAATCACAATTTCCACGAGCTGAAGAGATCTATCACTAGCAGCTACTGAATATAAGCAATATTTGATTAAACCAAATGAGACAGTAATTTGCTTTTTTTTTTTTCCTTAGCATTTGTTAATGATATTGCCAATTTCTACAAGCAGTTAAATTATATTTACACCATAATCAATTAAATGTATTTGGAATAGGTATTAAATAGCACTGTGGGTTCAGTGTCCTTTCAGATTTATATTTTATCATTCTTAACATTTTCAGACATCAGCCAGCTGTTCTCCAGTGCAAAGTGATCAAAACTAAGGACACAGACTGGTTTTATGAGCGGTGATATAAGCAACAAGTGGAAACACAAAAAATTACATCACTTGAAGAGCTTTAATACTGAAGTATAAATCACCCCAAGCGATTTGAAAGTCTCAGTCCAAAAATAAAGAATTATCTCATTTCACTCAGCAGAGCTCAGCCTGAAGAGCCTGGAAATGGAAAAAGATCACGATCACTCTGAAGGAGTTTGGGGGAGGGAGGGGAGCTGGAGCTTGGGTGATACTAAGAAACTTTCTGGGAATATTTTTTGTGAAAGAAAGGGATACTCTAAACCAGCATGAAAATACCTCAACTTGAAACACTCCTGGTTGGAACAAAAGATTTTAAATGTAACTTCGAGTACCCCAGGAAGCTTCCTAAAGACGAGGGAAAAGGTCACTTTTTAAAATTTTTTTTTTAATCATCACTGTTTCAAAGCAATTACAGTTCCTTCCTGGGTGTCTAACTCATAATTTCAAACACTTTAGTCCTCAAACCGAGAGCAAGGGATTCCATTAAATGAAAATATATCAAGCAGATATTTGAAATACACTTAGAAATCATATTAGCGTGTGGTACTGAGTGCTATTAATTACTGGAATATGCAGAATATTTGAATAAGAATTTTTGAAGCTTCTTTGATGTTGTTTTTCTATTAAGGTCAGAATAATGCCTATGAAAAGCATAGATTTATGAGTTAAATATATTTAGGAAAAAAATGGCATATGACTTTGATTTTTTTGCTTATTCTTCTAGTTTAGCTTGAGTCTTGGTTGGGATGTTTGTTGTGTAATAAAATACACGAGGAGAGGGAGCTGTATTCAGGCTAATTCTGAATTTATGCTGATGAAGTATACGTGACCTGTCTCACTTTTTTAGGTGACACAGTGGGATTTGGGAGCACAGAATTAGGATGGCACATTTTTGAGTGCCTGAACTGAGATGCACCAGCAGCCTGGTCTGGACCTAAGACAGTGAAGGCTATGACATTCAACGCCCAAAATAAAGTGCAGCCAACAACCCATGAAAAAATAAAGCAACCTGGTGATCGCTTTAGATGAGATATTGGGAAGGAATTGTTCCCTGTGAGGGTGGGGAGGCCCTGGCACAGGGTGCCCAGAGAAGCTGTGGCTGCCCCTGGATCCCTGGCAGTGCCCAAGGCCAGGTTGGACATTGGGGCTTGGAGCAGCCTGGGACAGTGGGAGGGGTCCCTGCCATGGCAGGGGGGGCACTGGATGGGCTTTAAAGTCCCTTCCAACCCAAACCACTCTGGAATTCCATGAACACCTCAGGTGCTTGGCTGCAAGAGGCTCTTTTTGGCTTTGCCTTCCCGGTACCCCCGAGCGTCCCGGCGGTGCCACTCGGGCACCGGGCTGTGTGTGACCCCCCGCTGCCACAGCCCCTGTTCGTCACCGCTGTGTGTGACCCCCGCTGCCACAGCCCCGCTGTGTCACCCCCTCTGTCACAGCCCCTGTTCGCCACCACACACACAAGCCCCGTTCCCGAGGCGGCCCCGCTGCGGGGGCTGAGGGGCTGCGGGGTTGCAGGGCTGAGGGGACGCGGCGCTGAAGGGATGCGGGGCTGAGGGGCTGATGGGGTTAAGGGAACGCGGCGCTGAAGGGATGCGGGGCTGAGGGGATGCGGGGCTGAGGGGATGCGGGGATGCGGGGCTGAGGGGATGCGGGGCTGAGGGG
>VZTJ01004286.1:3275501-3336998 GCA_013397795.1 Orthonyx spaldingii | reverse complement strand
CCCCGGCCCGCAGCCCCGCCGGCCGCAGGGAGCGGCACACGGCCGCGGGCACGCGGAGCATCCCCGGCATGAGCCCCGCCGCCGCCCGCACCGGGGAGACCGCCCCGGGCGCCGCGGCCGTGCCCAGGAGCTGAAACACTCGGCCGGCCCCGCCTCCGCCGCCCTTCCTTCCCTTCCTCCTCCTTCTCCTCCCGGGGCCTCCGATGCCGCCGCCTCCCGCCCGCTGCTGAGCCGTGACGGGCGGGGGCCCTCGGGACCCCGCCGGGGACATGGGCAACGGGATGTGCTCCCGGAAACAGAAGCGGATTTTCCAGACGCTGCTGCTGCTGACCGTGGTGTTCGGGTTCCTGTACGGGGCGATGCTCTACTACGAGCTGCAGGGCCAGCTGAGGAAGGCTGAGGCCACGGCGCTCAAGTACCAGCAGCATCAGGAGTCCCTCTCGGCTCAGTTACAAGGTACTCCCTCGGCAGGAGCCTCTGCTGCCCTTCCCCAGGGCTGGCAGAACACCCTCCTCTTCCTCCTCCGGCTGTCCAACCTCTCTCAAAGTTTTGCTGCTTCTTCCCCTCTTTTCCTTCCAGCCCGTGGGGTTGTAGGGTCTCCCCGTGCTGGGATCCCAGCCCCGCCGAGGGCAGGGTGAGGATTTGCCGTGGATTCCTAGAGAGCTCTCGTTCCCACTCACTCCCACACACACAGTCACTGTAGTGACTCGTATTCCCAAAGGACTGCACATCACTTGGCAATTCCTGGCATGAACGTGCTCCCCTGCTGCCCATCTAGCAGCACAGACTCTGTCCAGTCTGGGATTTTTGGGGGCTTCTCTGTTGTCTTTTCAGGGTTCATTTTATGCTGAACGTTTTTTTGCAGTTCCTGGGCAGCATAAACCTTAAGTTGCTCCAGGATGGAGGAGAGGAGTATTCTAATAAAGTGTTTTTAAAGGGTAATTTAAAAGTAAAGTTAAACTAACTTATTCGGGTAAGGGTATTCTATTACTTTTGGAATAACTTTGAATTTCTTGGCTTAAAGATGCCCCATAATTACAGATCCTTGTATATCTTGGCTTAAGGATGCAGCAAATGTGGGCGTCCTGTACTTGAAGGTGGAAAGGTGTCCATGTCTGACATCTGCATGCCCAGAAATCAGAAGCAAAGCAGCAGGGATGTGCCTGAAACATCAATGGTCTGGGAAGTGGGAGACTTCAGCACCTCTCTGATTGTCAAGTGCAAGGTTATCAGGTCAGCTCAGATAAAACCCAGAGCCAGCTTTCACATGTCCTTTCTCAAAATGCCATAAAAGAAGAATCAGAGGGATCTGCTGTAGCAGCACTAAACTTCAGGGGGATCCTCAGCCATCCTTTTCCCTGTGGAAGCATCCATCAAAGCCTGCCTGGCAGCACAGTTTGTGTGGAGAGAGCACAGAGCTGGGCTTGTGCTGTTAGATCCTTACAGTGATTTGTTCCTTCAGCGTGTTTAGTCACCAGCTGACACCCTTGTTACTTAGCATTTCAATTTCAGGCCATTTCCAGGTAATACCATGTAGCTCTTTGCCAGAAATCTTCATTTTAGTCCCAGAAAAGGTGTAAATGTTTGGCTGGGAGGTGGGTATGTGGCAGATGGCTAAAGGGCTACTCTTGTATTTGCCAACAGCATTTGCAGAGGACACAGGAACATGTTGTTCTCAAGTTAAAATTTGACAAGTTGGCTTTTTCTGTTGCTCTGGCTTTGCCAAAGAGGGGCATGCAACAAACTTTATCCTTACACAGAGGAGAGATTCTCTGCATCAGATCCATGAGGCCTGGACTGTTAGTCTGAACTTTCCATGCTTGAAACATTATTTTGAGTAGGCATTGTCTATCCAAGCATGTTAGTGGAAGCAGCAGGCAATTGTGGGAGCTGCACTTTATGTAATTCTCCTGCTTGTTTCAGTGTATCAATGGGAAATGTGAAATATGGACCAGGATCTGATAACATTAATAGATTTGATGATCCATGCAATAAACTCACATGGTTCTGGGATCCATGCCAGTGTGTCAAGCCTATTAAGCAGGAGAATTCATCTGTGCCAAGTACGGTAGCAGTAAACCCTGTTTAAAAAAATAATCACTGGCAATTAAGTCACAGAATAGAAGGAAAAATAAAATGTAACAATAAAGAATGGTTCTTTAAATTTTCCTGTGTTCTGGAAGTGGCTGTTACACCTAAGAGAGGGTGAGAGCCCAGAGAAATGCTAAATGCAGCAGCAGCCACCAGCTGCCCAATGTCCCACTGAAGTAAAGGGAAGTTTTAATGCCTGAGGACTCCAGAGGATTTGGGAAATAAACTTTTCTTCCCTGTCTTTCTGAAGTGGCCTCCCTTGTAATCACCTGGATTTTTGCAGCGGGAGTTTGTTGGTGAGGAGAACACAGGGAATTCAAAGCCTGTGCCCAGCTCACCTGGAGAGACACAGGCACGGTGCTCACTGGTGATACCCACCCCCAAACCCAATCCTGAACCTTCCCTATTTAACTCATTGTTATGGAACAACAGGAAGGAATTTTCCTTAAGCAGAAAGTTGGACACAACATAAAATCCCTGAAAATCCTATCTGCCCAGGTGCAGGATCTGATTGCACTTTGAACTTTTGAATGACCTGGATTTTAAATCAACAATGTTCCTGGTGCCAAATAAAAAAAAACAAAAACAACCCTCTAAGAATAGCTGAGCTACGTCTCTTGGCTGTCCAAATATTGTTCTTTGAGTTTATTGTTTTATGAGAAGCATAAAATTAAAGTAATGCATTGGTAAAGTAATCCAACTTATCTTTTTCATGCAGCATAACCTGTTTCTCTGTAGATCCTGGACTAGAGAGAACTTTGGGGCCTGAAGTGTGAGGGAAACACTCTGAAATCTTTTATAAAGAAACCAGTTAAATGTCAAAGTTAAAGGAAAGGAGGGTGCTGCATCAACAGGGGTTGATTTCTTGGTGTTCACAGCTCTCCTGGGTGATTAAATAACTTTGAAGCTGAGGAGAAAAGAATACCTTGGCCTTCTATTTCCTGAACAACCATTTTGTCAGGAAATGGGTTTTATAGGTTTAAATGTAAACTAAAAACAATAAGAGGCAACTTCTAAAAGTGGTGTTTTTGAGGTTCCTGAGGCTGTATCGTGGCAGGCTGGCTGTGCCCCTGGAAGTCTGACTGGACTGAATCTCTTGGAGGACAGTGAAAAATCACCTGTTACCTGACTTTTTGTAGGGTTTTGTTGTGACTGCTGGAGCCTACAAAGGCAGTTACTTTCCTGGTTGCACACAGAGGAGCTTGTGAGTGCCCCTGTCATGGCTTGTGGGTGAAACTTGAGTCCTTTTGTGAAATGCCTGAGGTTGGTGGACACTCCTGAGTTCATGGACAGGGTGGCAGTTTGGGACCTGAATGCCTTTGGTCTGCCCAAAATCTGAATCAAGATCCTCAGCTGTAGCTCAGAGTGCAGCTCCCTTCACTTCCTGCTGTCCCCTCTGCTATTTTTCACATTTTTATGGGTTTTTTAAATCTATGTAGTTAATAACAACCTTCTTTTGGGCACTTGCTAGTTCTTCATGCCCGAATGAGCTGTTCTTTCTGTTTTTCCTTGAAAAGCCAGCTGTCTTAGATTTTTATCTTTTTCATTGCCTTGTTTTGCTCAAACACAGCAACACATGAAGGAGGCTCAACCTGCTGGGAACACATGGGAAAATACCAAGGCAGAATGCACAGAGCCCTGGGAAATGGTACAGGAAGAGTCTCAGAGTATTTAAGAAACTCACCTGATCTGAAGAGAGCTGCCCATGGCTCTGTTTTGGGGAGTTCTGCTCTCTCTGGTGTTCACAGCTCCAGCCACTCTCCTGACTTTTGTACCCCTTGGAATAAGCCCAGGGTACAAAGGGGAGGATGGCAGACCTGGGGAACACAGTAACTGGGTTAGAAAGGCTGGGATCTGAAACTCACCTGCTTTAGGGGATCAGATTGCAGAAGATTTTGTAAAGAACATCAGACTTCGGCATTTTTCTCTGACAAAGTTCTGCTGGGCAAGGAGAAAATAGGGCTGCTTTTGTAATCCACAAAGGGAATACCAGGGGCAAAATTTAGAGATGACACAAAATATTTTGGCTGCTGAGAAAACCTAAAGTCATTGTTATCTGTAAGGTCTTTCACAGAGAAGCTGATCTTCCCAGTAAGCTGATTATTTTAAAATCTCATTCTCTGAGCACTATATACATTTGAAACATGGAGATAATCTTACTTAGCATTTCTTAAAGTGACAAAACCAAAACTTGATGCTCTTTGCCTGCTTTAAAGATGTGTCAGGCTAAGTCTTGAACTGTTGGCCATGCAGGAACAGGCTTCAGTTGCTAGAACAGAACCACACTGAGAGCTGCAGGTGAGCCTGGTTGTACCTGTGGCTGCTGCAGGATTGAAAGTGTCTACAAATGTCTTTTTAGCCCTTGCAGCTTCTGTCTTCTCATCCTCTGGGTGTTAAGTAACTCCTCATGTACTATTTTAATCTGTTTAATCTGTTTTAATCCCTAATCCTAATAACAGCCTACAGTCAGTGCCTTTTACTCCCTGAATTTTCCTGCTCTTCCTCTGAGAGCCTTAAGGTATTTGATGGCTTTGTGCAATCTCTGTCCAGCCTGAGATTGTCCTGGATTCTTGGGAGCCAGCCCAGCAGGGACTCTGGATTTGAGAGCTTTCCCTGCTGTGGACAAGGTGTGGATTTCCTCAAAGGTTTCTACTCCAGTGCTAGAAAGCACCAGCTGTAAAGCAAATGTAAATTCAGCTGTAAAGCAAATGTAAATTCAGCTGTAAAGCAAATGTAACTTCCTCTGTGCCTGTTGTGCCACTTGTCCTAAATCAAGATTCTCTGTGGGGGTGACCTGCTAGGAGTTGGTCAGATCTGTGGTGGCATTCTGTGTGTAGAATTCACAATGCACCACAGCACCAGATCACAGTTGTGTGTCCCTTCAGTGCTTAATATTTATCTATTTATCATGTCTGCATGCAGACTGCACAGGTGGCAAAGCTGCTCTTAGTGAAGAGATACAAATATGGGTGTACTTCACTTTCACATCCCTCTTTTATTGTGGGTTAAACTTGTACCTTGAGTTGGCAGAGCTGGGAACAACCAGCACTGCTTTTGATGGCTTATTTTTCACATGCATCAGACACGTAGAGCTGCATCTACTGCAGCTCCTGTGTGGTTGGTTGTTCTCCCTAAAAACAGAATCCTGAATTCCTGCCATTCCTGTGACTTTCAGGTTGCACATAACACTGCAGCACTCTGATTGTGTTTTGTTGCTGCCTGAGAGATCCATGGTAGCAGTGCAAGAGGAGAGGTTGGTTCTCTGTGTACTTCCCCACCAGTGTGTGCTGTGCTGCCTGAAATGGCAAGTGCAGCATCCCAAATTCTGCTGCCTGGCTTCCTGAAATGGAATGCCTTGTTTTTTAACCTCCTCTGAGCACCTGGCTGTTGCACCTTCATTGACATTTGTGATGGGTATTTAATGTTCTAAATACTTGAAACACATGAAACACTTGAGATTGTGCAGAATTTTAGTATGGGAGAGGTGTATGCTGTAGTATATTTTCATATATGCATTTCTGTGTACATATGTGTAGGTATAAAATGTATCTTTAGATAGATATATGTCTGTTTTGCAGCTCAACCTCAAGATTTTGGGATATTTGGAATTATCCAGCTTTTATTCATCACCCAAGTACAGAAAAGGTGCTGGAGCTCTGTTCAGATCAGTTAACTCAGGGAAGTTTGTTTCCAGGTCCACGGTGGAATTTCCAGGTCCAGCAGCTGAATTCTGCCTTGAGAGATAAATTGAGCATGAGCCCATATTTATATTTTTTCATTCCCATAATCCCTGCCCAAGTGCCCTTTCCTGGTGGATACAACAGTTCCAGGATAAATTTCTGCCAGTGCTGCAGCATTTCCCCTGCGCCCCAGCTGGCACCTGGCTGGGGATCTGAGGAATATTGAGCAGAGTGAGGTAACGGGGTGGGTTTGCTCCCTGGGTTTTGGTGTTTCCCCTCCCCGGTTTGAGTCAAGATCTGGCAGCCAACATGATGCAAAACAGATCCCAATATTTGTTCCTGATGATGATTTAAGCCTCCTGGAGCTTGTCAGTGATGGAGCTGTGAGGACACTTCAGAGCTGGGACAGGAGGAGGGAGGCAGGATGGGTTGATGGTGGTGAGTTTGCATTCTGGCTTCTCTGACAGTCACACATTCCTGCCTGCCTGAATTCCTGACCCTTCAAAACGATGTTCCAAGCACGTTGTCTCACTGGGCTGGCTGTTTGCTTGTCAGCCTGTGAGTCTGGGTGGGGCAGCTCATGAGTAAGGTTTCCACCCTCTCTGAGATCTGAGTGCCCATTATAGGATCTCTGATGGGCTGGTGAGGATATTGCCAGCAATTTGTGGCTCACAGAGTTCACTTTGCTCCTTTTGGAATAGGATCCTCGAAGGGAAAAAGTAATTTAATCTGCCCTGCTGAAAGTCAGGTGCTGCTTTGAGGTTTGATGGTAATGAAAGCTAAATAAATCAGATTACTGAAAAAATGAGCTCTACAGAACAAGTAATTACAGCTGAATCCTTCGTTGGGTGATTTTTCTAGGGATTTTTGGGATTCAGGGGCATGAATTTCTAGTCATGTTGGAGTCTGAGGTGAGCACTTGAGGAACTCAACCTGTTTGGATGCTGTTCCTTGTTTAAATAAGGGTCTTGTGAGCTGGATGCAGTTCTGATCTTTTTCTGGTGATGTAGCACAACCCAAACTTCTTGAGATTTTCTACTTTCTGTCTTTAATTAAGAAATAAAAGAAACTGCAATTGCTCCACCTTGTCCTTTACGTTTTCCCCCTCCCCTAAGGTATCTGGAATTAGCCTGGTATCTTATTTTCCTGAGGTGACTCAGATCCCAGAGTTTGGCAGTGATTTCCAGGGCTTAATTACAGAGATGATGAGAGAAGTGTGGTCTGCCTGAGCTCCCAGAGGGCAGAGTAAGGAGCCTGCTCCTGTCCACACCACCACACTCAACACAGCCATTTTCAGTCAAAATTATGAGTCACTAAAACTCTTCATTTCTGCATGCAGTTTGTGCATGTATAGAATGGGTTTTTTTCTTCAAGGTGTATTTTTTACTAATTTCTGAATATAGATATTTATGTAGATCCTGACACCATGTAGGTACAATCACTACAGCTGCATAAAAATTGAAAAGAAGTCTAAAATAATTTTAGAGAGAAAGAAAAGGCTTCTGTTCCTGGAGCTGAGGGTTGAGCAGGCCCAGATGTTCAGAGATGATGTGAGAAGAAGACTGCTATCTCTGCAGCTTTTATCAGTGTTTGTGTGTTTTGCTGCTAATTTAAGTCTAAAATCACTACACAGGTTTTCTTTGAACTATTTGCATTTATCATCACTCCAAAAAAAAAAAAAAAAAAGAAAGAAAAGAAAAGAAAGCCTTTAGCATCTATAGGTGTATAGAAAACAGCAATGCAAGGTGGGATGCTGATCCCACCCCTGGTACCAAAAGTTGGAAGAAACCTTTTGTGGAGTGCACTGGGAATCTTTTCTGGAAAACATGATCTCCTTCCCAATAAAAGTCAGGTCTGAAGCCTCTCTGTGAGGGATTAAATATTTAATCACATTTAATACCCATTCTCAAACTTATTTTTAGCAGCAGCTCTTACAGTTTACTGTTAGAACATGATAAATCCTTCCTTCTGTCCCAACTTATCTTAAATCTGTTGTTTCCTAGAGGTGTTACTGACTTCTAAGAAAGGCAGTGTGTGAGGCAGGGTGGAGGAAAAGGATTCTATTAAATGTAGATGTTTGCTCCAGTTTCGAAATTAATTTTCCTGTCATCATTACAATTGACTAGAGGCCACAATGATCTCTGAGAAGTACAACTGAGTGTTTCTGGGGTAAAGTACATTAATGTGCCAAATTCTCCAGCATTTCCCATTTTTCAGAACTGCACTGAAGGCAAAACTAGAACCACTTACTGGAACTTTGTAGTTAGAACTTCTTACTGGAATACTGAGTAAGTCAGAAGAACAGAAATATTTTGATTGACAGCTCATTTTTGGTGCAGGATCTCTGAAAGCAGATGTTCTGCTTTCTGTTAAAAAAAAATTCCCCTGAATGTGAAGATCCAGATGTTAAATACAAACTTTACAAATTGGTAATGATACAAAAGAAATGATGAGGGAATTCAATCAAAGCAGAGGTCATTTCTAAGCAGAACTGCCAATGCATGGTTTGGTTTTCCAGGAGGAATTTGACATGACTGGTTCTAGTTAAACAAAACCATTACTTGATCATGTGAGTAAATTGCAAAGTGTAGGAGTTTGTTTGGAAGTAAAGATAAATTCTCAGAGTCCACACAGTGCCAGCTGTGGTTTGCAGAGAGCAAAACAAGACCAGTCCATCCCTGCCTGGGTGTTCCATAATGAAGCCTCACACACAATCAGTTTCACATTATCTTGCCTTCTATTTCTGTCCTTTTTGTGGAAATTCAAACCAGAAAACATCAGGGGTGTAAATTATTAAATGGCTTCAATATTTTGTTCAATGTATTGTAAATATTGTGGCTTGGAGCAGCCTGGGATGGTGGAAGTGAAGGTGTTCCTGCCCATGGCAGGGGGTGGAACAAGATGAGCTTTAAGCTGCCTTCCAAACCAAACCATTCCATGATAAATACGTTTTATTCTAATGTTACTTCCTTGTGCTATACTTAAAATATAGATTTCCTAGTCTTTACTGTGGGAATACATCCATTTTTTCTAAGATATTTGCAGTGACACTGGAATATCCATTTGTTGCTAAACCCTCGGTTGAGGCTCTGAAATAGAAGGAGCTCATGCTGTGATGCTGTGGTGGGGAATCCTGCTGCTTGTCCAGCAGCCACCACAGTGTGATAATCTGTTTCTGATAAGATTATCAGTAGTGCAATCAGTGGATCTTGTTTGAAGGCAGATTCACTGATTTAAATACAGGGCTGGAAGCTTGGGGAGCAGCCCTTGCTATATTAATAACATCTCCTCCCAGCATGAAATCTGTCAGAGGAGTCATGAAATATCATCTGAGATCCAAATTTTAATTACTGTCATTGGATTTGAGAATTTATCTTACATCCCATACTGAAGGGATTCCTCTTTGGCTCATGGCAATGCTTTGCTCTCAGCAGAAAAGCTTTTTCCATGGGTTCCCAATTGAAATGATTCTTTTTGCAGGGACAAGAATTGGGAATTAACTGTTTTTATAGCAAGTGTGTGTTCTGCAGACCTTTGCAGTGTCACTAGAGAAGTGCCAGTGTGGTTCACGCCACGCTGCTGGTTCAGTTCAGCTCTGCCACAGTGTGAGGGAAAATAACAGAGTGTTGCCAAGACTACTGAAATCTGCTGGTTTCAAATGAAAGATGTCACTGTAAGCTCAGAGAAAGACTTCAGACTTGTATAACAAACAATCAGGCTGAAATCAGTAAAAATTCTTGTATCATGTATATTTAAATCCCAAAGTCATCTTAATTTTCCAGTATGTAAGATAGTGGGAGCTGAGGCATTTTAGACTCTGGGATCATCCTTCTGATCAAATGATTAAAGTAATAAAATTGCTGATAATGTAAACTAGGAAATGCCTTCATTTAAATGTACAATAATGGCTTATTTTGCTTAATAATACCTTTGTGTCTTAGAGGTGCAGAGCAAAGATAAGAGAAAGCTCCTTGACTGTTAAATAATCTCAATTTCATCACCTCCCTGACTCCTGTGTTGCAATTAACGTCCAGCACTGGTCAAAGTAACCTGGGAACATGCAGGGGATCCCACACTTCCCCTCTCCCTCACTTTCTGTTCTTTGTGGGGAAAATCTTAAGGGTTTGATTTTATTGGGATGAGTTTGTGGATGGTTCAGTGTTTCCTTGTTGAAGGTGAAAGGTCTTTATTGAGCTGTGAGGTTACCAGTGCAGGTTCTGGGCTCTGTGAGTTTGTGGTTCTTTGTTCATTTGTGTAGGTTACATTCTATAGGTAATTTCAAGAATTAAACTGACACCTGCAGTAATTCCAGCCTTGGAATAGTGCCTAATTAGATGACAATATTTCCCCTCCCTTTTTTAACCATTCTGTTAAATATAATGTAGAAATAAATTTCAATTACTTGTGCAAAGATCTGTACAAAATTAAAAGCTTACCCTAGGAAAAATTACTTGTGCATCCCAGCAGTAGGATTATGTCAGATTCCTTATCTAGGTTCCACCCCCTACTGGAGTGGACTTTTCTATAAAATCTGGTTTTCAGTGTATTTATTTCTTTCAGGTTCTTTTCAGACATCTTAGATCCAAGCTGGCAGTGAAGGAGAAATCCCTGCTGTAGTAACAAACCCTTTGTAGTCTGGGCTCTTCCTAAAGTTCCTAACTGGTGGAAATAACTCAAATTTATGGGAGATTAACTTCTATGTATACTTATAAAATCTGACCTGCAACCTAGTCCCCAAAGGAGCAGGTGAGAAAATATGGAAGCTGTGCTTTGTTAATAATTTTTCTTGATCAACACCTTCAGTACATTGCACTTTCTGGACTTTTATCAGAGAGGAATGTGCTGAACCAGTAACTGCACTGAACTGGAAGGGCAGAGGTGTAGGAGGAGGAATTTCCTTGCCCCTTTTGGCCACTGAAGGGCTGTTTTAGGACTTCTCCAGCTTTGTCCCAGTGTCTCAAGGGTCAGCACACAGCAGATAGTGGAGAGGATGCACTGCCTGTGATCAGAGCCTACAAGTGCAGGGTGAAACCAGAGCTCAGCAGGGATTCTGTGAGCTCTGAGAGGTCCCTAAACCCCAAATCCTGCCTTCTCCTGTTCCTGTGACGGGTTTGCTGTGAGGGTTTCTCCCCACACACACTGGTTAAAGCACGGGGAGGAGCTGTGGGAGGTGCACTGGCAGACAGAGGAGTGGAAAGGAAAATGCTCCCTCCAAATGCATTTGTGGTTTGGTGTGTTTGCCAAAAGGCCTGTTCCACCCCGATTGCATGGGAGGGGAGGCCCATTATGGATTTTCACTGCTCTCCTCAGCTGCTGTGCTACAGCCACTGTTCCTGTTGCACAACAATTCAGCATTCACCACCTTCAGGGCCTAAATGAAACCATTACTGTAGTGCTGCCTTTTCTTTTTGTTTTCCCTTCTCCAAGCCTGCTGGTGACTTTGTGAATATTCACTGCCTGCTTGCTTTCTTACAGAGGGTGTTGGTACATTGGCTCATCTTGACTGATGCCCTTGACTTTAGAAGATAAGTAGGAAAGGGGAGATAGGTGCCAGGGATTGATTATCAATCCAGCTTCTGAGCCAAAACGTAAACACTTTGAGATAAGCCTGCAGAATGCACCTTGGTGGAATTAAGGACATGTTTTAAGGTGCAAGAGGAGTTCTCTGTGGCTGCCAAGGTACAAATCTTTATTTGATGCTTCTTGTTAAAGGCTTATGCTCACCAATGGTTTATTCTCAGAAAATGAGTTTTAGTTTTGATGAACAAATCACTTATTGTTTTAATACAAATTAATAACTCATTAAAAGAATGCAAACTGTCATTTGGGCAGTGAAGGATACTTGTGTTAAGCTGAGCTTAAACACATATAATTGTACATTTGCATGAGTTTTAATCAATATCTTTGCTGCAAACTTGGCTGCTTCAGATAATGAGGTGAGGAGAGGGTAGATAGGGACTGATGTGCCACATCCCAAACTCCATGTCCAAAGCACAGGCTGAATGAAATCCTGCTTTACTGGCAGCCAGATGGGGGAACTTTGTGCCAGAGGATGTTGGGTGTCCTAAACACCCTTGGGTACAACAAACAAAGTCATAAATGTACACCCCATTTTGGGATGGTGTCTGCAGAGGAATCATGGGCAGCTTGGACAGCCTTTGGGAGTCATTTTTGCTGGGAGACAGTGCAACAGATTTGTGTATTCCCAGTTTTTGAAAGAATTCAGGGTGGCTCCCAGGTTCTCCATGCCTCAGCCCAGGCAGCCTGGCCAGTGCCCTGTGGCATCTCCCTTCCCTCCTTGTAACACTTGGTGTGCTGCCAGGAATTCCTCTGGCAGCAGAGTTGTCCTGTCTTATTTCCTTGTCTCTGTGCAAACCAGGCAGGGGAGGATGGAAACGTGGAAAATGTCCCTGCATTCCTGAGGAGGAAAGAGGCTTTGCTAGCTCCACCACAGCTGGAGCTGCCTCCATAAACAAATCACTCTCCTGCTTATCACATTCCACGTTTAGCAATGCAAATAACCCAAGGTTTGGGATTGACAAAAGCGTGCAAAAAGGAAAAAAGTTACTGTCACAAGGGATACAAGCAGCCCGTTATCCCATGACCTCATTCCACTTGGATTTTCCTGGTGCATTCTGTGCCAGCACTTGCTGGGTGTGTTGGGATGGGTGGTGAAGTTTGTATGTGTTGCTTTTTAAAGGCATTTGTACAAAATTTCTCTTTTCAGTTGTGTATGAGCACCGGTCACGATTAGAAAAGTCATTACAAAAGGAAAGGCTGGAACATAAGAAAGCAAAAGAAGGTAAAAACGTGCTTTTCACTTTAACTTGATTATAATAGAATGTAATTTCAAATGGTTTTTCTTCAATTTTAAATGAGTTGGGTAATATATCAGCAATATGTTAGGATCCACTTGGCAGAGCTGTGCTGGTCTTTCTAATAGTTCTTTTTTATTTAATCTTTTTTTAATCAGATCTTTTTAAAAGTAATTCTCTTTTTAATACTGCTTACAGATCACTGCAACATGAAGTGATATACACAGAGAATATGTTTGTATCCATGTACATAAAAACTCAAAATGTCTGTGGGGTATGGGCATGTGCAAATCCTGTCCTGGCATGCCAAAAATTCAAAACTTGTACCAAAACCATGGCATCTTTTCCTGCATTCCATCAATGGGAAGTTAAACTTGGAATCAGTACTTTTACATGTGCTTTAGGGTGAGCACATGCTTACAGCCATTTCCTGATTAAAACTAAATTCTGGGGGAGTGTGAGGGGCAAACACAAATTGTCTTTCTTACACATCTGCCCTCTGTGGAAGTTCAGCAGGATCCAGTCCTCTGAGTTTCCTCAGTCTCTAAATTCACTGCAATTTTCAGAGTAGAACCTCCATTCTTCCTAAAACTGAGGACTCAGCTGCTGAATTAAAAATATAACTTTAGCAAAGCTGAAAAGGAGCAGGAAATGATTCTCACCATGCGGGTCTCGGTGGGTTTCTGGTGCCATCTAGTGTGGAATGGTTCTGCTGCTACCCGAGGCTGAGACACCTTTTCAAACCCTGAAAAGAGAGAGGATCGAGAAATAAATGAGGAAATGTTTTATTATTTCCAAGAACACACGATTTATAAATGCCCTTTTCCTTTTGAATGATGCTCTTGGGTCTCTGCTGAGAGAGTTCGTGTGTCAGATTTAATTATTCATCAGACTTGAGCCTGAGCACTGCATCTCTCACTATGATATGAAACCTTTAAGTGAAAATATTTTATGAAACTTTTAAAGAAAATATTTTGTCATAATTTGTGCATTTTGTCAAATTCTCCATAGATTCTTTTTCTATTTTTTTTAAAGATCTTTTTGAACATTTTTTCTGCATAAATATTCAGCTCTTAAAGAGAATTTATATACTCAACAGTCAAGTTATTCAAGCACAGATTCTCATCTTCCTGGTGGTTTTTTTCATCACTGCTTTCCCTTTTATGTTGCAGATTTTCTTGTTTATAAACTAGAAGCACAGGAAACACTAAATAAAGGAAGGGTAAGTCATCATTCCTAGTACAAGTTTTTAATAGCTGATGCTATTTGAGTTGCAAGGAAAAGGAAATGCTTTGCAATTATGACTGTTCAAAGGAAGAGATCTTGCAAAATACTAATTGAAAGAGCTCTCACTTATCCCAGTTCTACTCTGCATTCATAAGTGCTCTCCAATTCCTAATTATTTAAGCTATAGTAGGAGATACTAATATCTCTCCAGAAAATTAATTTAGAAAATAATCCCCCTGTTTATATTAATGGTAGTTCAAACGTAATGTTGTTATATTTAAGGGGAAAGGGGAATAAGAAGGTGTTAGAAATCTTTTTGTAGCTTGGCCCCCAGGGAATAGAACAGTGACAGCTTTCTAACACTTGGGCTTTGAACTGGAAAGTATAAAAACATCAAGAAACTTTGTTTTATACACCAAGTGCCAGAAGGAAAGCTCTATCTGGCAGAGGACCCAGAGACCTGTAGAGAGCTCTTTATAAAGCAAGTAAATTAGGATTTTATGGCTATTTCATGTTGGAACTGGGGAGCAGTTTGGGAGGTGAGTAACAGAAGTTCAAATAGGTTGTTGCTGCAGAGTGCAGGAGCTCGCTGTGCTCCAAGGCCAGGGGAGGGATGGATTTGTTTCCTGGGGAGTGCATCCCTTGGCTGGTGACTCCCAAGGGCTGCGTGTGCAGAGCTCAGGCAGTGCCAGGTGTTTGACACGAGCACTTTTGTTTTGCAGCAAGACTCGAACAGCAGGTACAGCGCCCTGAGCGTGCAGCACCAGATGCTCAAGGTGGGTGACTGGGCCAGCAGGGCACCTCTGGGGCTGCCTGTGCTGGGGAGACACGGCCTGGCTGGGCTCTGGGCTCACTGCAGAGTGTCAGGGTGTGGACAATGCCTTCCCCTTACTTTTAAAAGATGGTTCACTGCAGTTTTTCCTAGTCAGGCTTTCCACGGGGTAATTTAACCTTATCAGATGCAATTACTTGTAGGGAACGCTGACTTACCAGCCCTCGTGTGGTTTGGCACGTAGGGATTTTCTTAGACACATTCAGCAGCTCCCAGGGGGACAGTGCAGCTCTGGGGTGAGGTGACACAGCCCTGGAACAGCAGCCTGCTCATCACAGAGATCATTTTGTGTTTGAGAGGAGCTGCAATGTGCATGCCTTGAATAATAACCTTCCTGTTATGAATGCTTCCTATTCATCTGCACTTATTAAACAAATTGCCAAAGACAATATTAGCCAGATCTGCAGATACAGAGCTGTTCCAGTGTCCCAACTTGGTATTTGCAGAGTCAACATGAAGAACTAAAGAAACAGCACGCTGACCTTGAGGAAGATCACCGGAAACAGGGAGAAGAGTTTAGCAGGACATTCAGTGATCACAAGGAGCGATACCTGCAGCTGCAGCAGGAGAAGGAGCAGGAGATCTCCAAGCTGAAGGGTAAATGGCACCTGTGTCTGGCTGCCCACATGAAATTGGGCGTTTATGTTTTGTGTGGTGTGAGAGGGGCATTTTCTCTGTTCTCACTCACAGGTCATCCGTGCCTCTTCTGCCTCCTGACAAGTTACATTTTATTGATGATTTCCTGAGGCCTCTCTCTGAAGTCTGTTCATACATGCTCTGTGCTTCTGTCTGGGTTACAGAAATAGCAGAAAACCAAGCACTTAAAAGCCTGTCAGGTGTTTAAGGTTGTTGAGCCAGTCTTTAACTTTTCATTCTAAGACTTGTATGAACCTGGAAAAAAAGGTTTGGCTATTCTTTTTTGTAACTGAAAGGCAGTCTAAGAATATTTGCCACTGCTAGCAGAGATGTAATTGTGCCTCTTTATGAAGTGACTTTATTCACACTTTATACCTCCTTTTCCCCTGTATTTATCAGCTCCTCTGGAGCACGTTGCACCTGTACACTTGGATGCTGAATTCAGTTTTTACTCCTGACATCCAGTTTCCTACTCGAGATTCTGGGCAGTTTTCAGGCCTCTTCCATCCCCATTATCCAATTCCATAGAACAAAAGGATGGGGCTGTGTCCATCAGAGCCTTCTCTGCCACGTGTCCCCAACACAGGGCTTGGTTCTGGAGCTGTTGGCAGCTTTGTCTGCAGAGGGTTCTGCAGGCAGGGGTTGTTTGTTGGCTCCACATCAACATCGTGTAAAAAGTGGGAATGGAAGCCTCTCTCCCTGATCCCAGAAGCTTTTGGAGTGTGCTGGCCATCTGGGCATCCCTTCCACAGGAATAGCTGGGTCCTGTGACAGGGAATTCTCACGCGCCAGGTGTAACGTGAGGAAAGAGAGGAGGGTGCCTTCCTCTCTGCCTTTTCAGGATTCAGATTTCCATGGGGAATTCTGCCATCTGCAGTGCCCAGCAGGAGCAGTGATGCAGAATTCCAGGTGCAGACTGGGTGCACTGATAAAAAGTTTCACCAAATGTTACAATTTTCTGCTTGAAAACGGAAAACTTTTAATAGGGCTGGGGAGAGAGGTGAGAAAAACAAACCATACAATTATTCTACTTAATTTTTACTGCAGAACTCGTGTGGGATTTTATGTAGATTGTGTTAGAGTCTTAATTTTGGTGCTTAGCCTGGTGTTATAAATCCAGCCAGGTTTAAACTCTGTATCTCTTTTCATTTCTTTCCAACAGAATCCCTGTATAACTTACGGGAGGAGAACAGGCAGTTGAGAAAAGCTCACCAAGACATTCACACCCAGCTGCAGGATGTCAAGGTAGGCTTTGCTCTGAGGAGAACTGTCAAGATCATTAGGAAAAATTTTCCCAAGTTTTCACAAGGTTGAAAGCAGACTGTGCTGAAAATTTGTAGTTTCTGTTATGTGGGAAAAAGGAGAGGAATAGGCTGAACTGGATTTGTCTTCGGCCATCTGCACTTTAGGTACATGCCCATTAAAAAAAACCAAAAAACTAAACAAAACAAAAGTATTTACTATAGAAATTAGAATTGGGAATTTGGTTTTACACGTTGAGAACTGAGTTTTGGCAAAAGTCAATGCCTAATGTGTTCCAGATCTGTTTTTTTAAAACGTTCATCAGCATCTACCGCAACTTTTAATTTTATTTTAGTTACACAAACCCTGGCCTCCACATTTCCTTCCCTGGTGTGCTTGCTTCCTCTGTCTGTTTAATATGCATTCCATGTGAAATAAATCAGTGCTGTCATTCCAGCTCAGGATTTTCTTTTCAAAACAAATTGAATTTTCTTCCTAGTTCAAAAGCCCCCAGCCTGCCTAACTGACCTTTAGGATGAACTTTATGTGAAACGTGTGATGTTCTTCTTTTTGTGTAGCAACAGCATAAGAACTTACTGTCGCAGCACAACGAGCTTGTGGTGACATTGGAAGACCACAAGAGTGCACTAGCTGCTGCTCAGGTCAGAAGGAAAGCAGCTCCTGCGGCTCTCAGCTCCCCAAACCTCTGTCTGTCCTGGCCCTGCAGGGTGCTGCATGTGCCTTTGGCATGGGGGTTCCAGTGCATGGCACCGAGGGGCTGCTCCTGAGAGGCTGCAGCGGCTCCAGGGCAGCCAGGACCCGGGGCAGGCTGTGGCCCAGCCCAGCAGTGCATGTGCTCCTGATAGAAGAGTCTCTCTGCTTCCCTGAGAGCTGTCAGTGCCTTTCTTCCTCTGTCCTCTCTGATGGAATTGCTGTTAGTGCAGCATCCCACACTGACCTTCAGAAATATCTCTTACTCACACCTGGGTGCTGGTGTAAAATCTCTTTTTGTGTGTGGCTGCGAGGGCTGTGAGGCTTTCATAGAATCACTGAGTGGTTTGGGTTGGAAGGACCCTAAAGCTCATCCTGTTCCACCCCCTGCCATGGGCAGGGACATCTTCCACTGTCCCAGGGTGCTCCAAGCCACATCCAGCCTGGCCTGGGACACTTCCAGGGATCCAGGGGCAGCCACAGCTTCTCTGGGAATACACATCAGTGCAGCAGCAGCAGAATGTAGATGGAGATGAGTATGGAGGAATGTAAACTGCAGGTGGAACTCAAATTAGTTTTTAAAAAAACAGCAGCATTAAGTTTCTGAAATGTCATTTTCAAGTGAACTATCCATGAAGCACAAACTGTTGCAGGCTCAGTCAGCTGTGCCAGTACAAGCTGTGTAGGCCACAGGGAACCTGAAAGTGGGAGTAATGTTGGAGCAGAGGAAGACTTTTGGTGAAAGATCAGAGGGAAAGGCAATGAGGCAGTGTGAAGTTATTTTTATTCCTGACTGATTTTCTTCATTTCGCCATTTTCACAGGCCACAAAATCATTAGCAACATTAAAAGCATTGAATCTTTTTTTTTTTCCTAGTTCTGCTTGTTGTGCATGTCAATATGTGTAGATATTCAAAAATTAGAGAAAGATCAGGACCCTCATAGACTGAATATCTGAAGACTCATCATCTGCAGTACTAAACCACAGGGGCAGCTCATTTTGAGCTCCTCTCCCACTGGCCACGTTTGCTGTGTGGTGGGTGCTGATAACATCTGAAATTCTACAAGGCCACACGTAGGGGCTGATTTAAGGTTCAGCAGATCCAAAGGGAAGCTCCCCACGCTCCTGGCTTTGATTCAGTTCTTTAATTAGAAAGCCAGTGCCACACAAAGCCCCTCTGTGCAGTCAGGGTGTGACATTGGTCCTGCAAAGACCCTCCAGAGAAGGGTCTTGCACATGCCTTGAGAACAGGAGGTATTTCACACTTTTGTGTAGTTTCTCCTACAAACCAGCTGCAGAAAGTCCCCAAGGGATTCTTTCACAGCTCCATAAATGATCCCTCCATTTCTAGGTGTATTCTGGACATTGAATACCAGCAGTCAATACTGCACTAGCCTGAATCTTTAAAGCATTTTAGTCTTTGTGCTTTTCCCCAGCCAGGCAGATTAATTATATATTTTAACAAACCCTGTTTTCTGCCAGTGTCAGCACCTTTTAAGCTGTGGCCTTGAATCAGAATGTTCAGCTCAGTGACTCTGCAGTAGAAGAGAGTACTTGAATTCTGATCTGGATGGGCACTGTTTAAATATCATGGAATGGTTTGGGTTGGAAGGGACCTTAAAGCTCATCTCATTCTGCCCCCTTCCATGGGCAGGGACACCTTCCACTATCCCAGGCTTCTCCAAGCCCTGTCCAACCTGGCCTGGGACACTTCCAGGGATGGGGAGCTCACAACCTCTCTGGGCAACCTGTGCCAGGGCCTCCCCACCCTTATAGTAAAGAATTTACTCTTAATATCAAATTAAACCTTCCCTCCTTCAGCTTAAGGCTATTCCCCCTTGTCCTGTCACTCCATGTTCTTGTGGAAAGTCCCTCTCCAGCCTTCTTGTAATCCCCTTTATGCCCTGGAAGGGGCTCTGAGGTCTCCCTGGAGCCTTCTCTCTTGTAGGTGAACACCCCCAGCTCTCCCAGCCTGGCTCCAGAGCAGAGGGGCTCCAGCCCTTGGAGCATCTGCATGGCCTCCTGTGGAGTCATTCCAACATATCCCAGTGTGTTCATCTCTCTGCATGGTCACCCAGTGGAGACAAAAAAAAAAAAAAATAAAAATCAGAGACCTGAGTATTCATTTTATGTTCAGTAAATATTACTTTTTCCTCTGAAATTTCTCACTGTCCTCTCCAGCAGTTGATCAGGGAGCAGGAGCCTCAATCACTGTGCACTCTGCTTTCCCTTTAGGCTGGTCTGTTTCAGGGGTGCCACAGGCTTGTGGAGGTGCTTAAACACACCCTCACCTCCACTGGAGCAGCCCAGAAACCCTCTCACGGGGCACCTGTTGTGTAGTCAGCTTTTGTACACCCTGCCCACCCCAAAAATCCACCTTCATTGAAAATCTTCCTGCTGCAGAGCCAGGGGTTGGGGTGCCAACCCTGCTGGATTTTCTTTAAAGCTTCTTGAGCCTGATCTTGTAGAAAGTTAAACAGCAAATCAGATTGCAACATTTTACTGTTGCATTTCCGGAAGACTTTAGAAATTTATATTTTCCTTCTACTTCTTTTCTTTTTTTCACCTTCTTTTTTTCCCTTGCTCTTCACTACTGGTGTACTGTGACTTTCTTTGCCTCAGTTCTGTATGTTGGCTGTTGTCTTGTCTAACACCTGTCTAAATGTTGAGGATTTGGCATTTCCATGACATGTAGATGTACTTTAAAACTTCTGTTTCTGAAAGAACTGCACTTCTTTCTACCAGCAAAGGAGAAGTTGTGGTGCTCTCGACTTCCCTCGCTTTAGTCTGCCAGGAAAGCTGCATCATCCCCTTCTGACACTTCTCCTGCTTGGCATGAATAAAAGAACTCCTCTTCTTTGTCCCACAGAAATGTTTTTAATACACTTTGTATGCATGTGCACTTTGGCTGAAAAGATCCTGATGGATCAGTGTGGAGAAAAAAATGATAAAAGCTCCCATCCCTTCTCCTCCCTGGAGTATCGAGCCTTTCCACCACGTGTCCTGCCAGCAATTTCACTCCAAGGTGACTACACTTGATGAAGAAATGAACTTGGACACTCTGTAATTAACATGTTGGCTTTAGACTCAGGTGGAGGAATACAAACAGCTGAAGGACACGCTCAAAAAAATCCCAAGTTTCCAACAGCCGGAGAAGTTGGAAGGAGGGAATGAGCAGCCCGAGGTGCGGGGCCCGGCCCCCCACAGCCACCTCCCCGAGCACCACGGAGCTGGGGCCCAGCAGCAGCAGGAGGTAAAAGGCTACAGACACCCCAGGAGTGGTTCTTATTCAGCAGAATGTGCTGAGTGTCTCCTAGGGGTGTGTGTTTGATCGTGCACCTTTGTCAGTTCTGGAGGAAAGTGGTGAGGAATGGTTTCATTGTTCAGTAAGAGGAAAATCTATTCACGATGACCTTTTCTCACAGGAGTGTAAGCCAGTTGTAAGTGTATTTATGCCAGCTGTTTTAAGAAGTTGCTCAAAATCTAAATTTTTTTGAATAAGAAATCTAAAATTTTAGCTGTCTCAGGTGTTACAGAAAAGCTTGAACAAGTTCTGAAGAAATTTTTATTTTGTAAAGTTCCAGTGGCACATTAAAATCAGCTTATTTAAAACTGGCACACCAATGTTCAAGCAGAATGTGTGTAATCTAGAAGTCAAGGAAAACCAGTTGTGATTTTGTTTTACAAGAATATTTGGCCAGCAGAACCTACAGGAAATAAAAATCATGGAATCATTTAGGTTGGAAAAGAACTTTGAGATCTTCAAGTCCAGCTGTGAACCCAGTTCTGCCAAAGCCAGCACTAAACTGTGCCTCTAAAATACAAAATTTGCTTTGTAGAATTTGAAGAGTTTTTGTTCCACTTCAGATAAAATGAGGCTTAACCTACTCTGTGGTGTAAGTGTACAACACCTTGTGTGTCTGCAGAGCCACAAGCCAGGTAATGCCACTGTTTGGCAGGAGCAGCTCATTCCAAACCAGGCATTTGGCCCTCCTGACAACAGCTCCAGGCTGGGATAAAGCTTCCAAGTCTGTCCTTGGCTCTCTTGAAACTGAAATGCAGAATGTGCTGTACACACATAATCCTGTGCCTGTTTTGCAGAATGAGAAGCCAAGGGAGAGAGAAGAAATAAATACCCAGGAACAGGACAGGGCTGAGCCTTTCCACGAGCAGGGAAGGGCTCCTGAGGGCCAGAAGGCCAAGGAGCTGAACATCCAGGAGCAGCAGGAAGCTGGAGAGGATGAGGAGCAAAGGGCAGAGCAGATGGAAGAAGAACGCAAGAAGGAGCTGGAAGAGGAAGAAATGGAGCAGGCAGGGCAGCCTGAGCACCTGGAGGAGGAACAGGACCAAGTCCCACAAGAGCATGAATGGAAAAAGCAGGAGCAAAAGGAAGAAGAAACCAACATGTTGGGTGATCACCTGCAGTCAGAGGTGGGGAGCTCTTTTCTGATTGATTAAATCTGCTGTTTGAATGGAGGCTTCTCTTACCACTGCTGGCCTTGTATTGCACTCACCTGTTTCTAGGCAAAATCCATTTTTTATAGAAAGTTTGGGATGCAGAGCACTCACTGGTTTTTAGATAAAATTACTGTCATATTTATGGAAAATTTGGGATTCAAAGCACGTGGATGCAATAGGATTCAGGCTCAACTTGAGCACACTTGTACTGCCCAGATCTTAATGAACATTAATTCTGCTGATAAAAAGCAACAGATGGGGAAAAAAAAAGAGCAGCAGACTGAATCCTGTCTCCCACTTTAAACCTGAGGCCTGTGGTAGCTGATGAAGAACTCAGCAGGTGAGAGGGAGGCTGGGATGGAGAGCTGTCCTGCTCTGGTAAATCTGGTGCATCTCAGCAAATTGCAGACTGTTTCCTTGTCAGAGATACCTTCCTTCTGCAAACACACTGCCAGCTCAGTGCTCACTGGCATTTGACAGGGAATTTTAGCTGCCACACAAACGTGACTAAAATAGCCAGGGGAAATCAGTGTGCAGCTCTAAATAAAACCAGCAAATCCTGGATTTGCATTCTAGATTGGATCTGCAGCGGAAAATGTATTTCACTGGTCTCACTTTAGGCTTTGTAAACACTCTCTCCCCTGGCAGATTAATTGTGTAGCTCTGGTGTGGTGAGAAGCTGTTGCTGAAGAGCTGGAGAAGTGCAGAGGGTCAGAGCAGCAGCAATGGGTTAAGCTGTGAAACTGGAGTTAGTTGAAGTTACTGCTGAGTATAAAAAGATGTGCAGTGTCTCACTTAAGGCTAAAAGCAACTCCCACTGAGATTACCAGTTAAATCAATGGAAACCTTTGCTGTCTTATCTGTCATCAAAACCTCCTTTTACTGTGTAATATGCTGGGAGGTTGTATTATTATTTATAGGAAAAGCATGGCTTTCCTCAGCCCACAATCTCCTCTTTCTTCCCCGTGTCCTCCACAAACACTCCAACACTTCCAGCCTGTGTTCAAAAAAATATTTAACCTTTAACCAGGGACAAGAAAACTTGAAAATAACTTTGCTGTAATTTTCCCTATTGCATGGAGCATATTTTTCCCTCTGGACAGGTTTCTCCCTGCTTGTTTCTGATCACTGAGAGGATGATTAATCTGTGACTAACACATTTCTGTGACAGGTAACGCCAACAAAGAGACAGAAAGCAGCTTATGAGCAGCAGCTGGAGCAGCAGCAGCTTGGAGCCCAGAGAGCAGAGGAGGCCAAGCAGCTCCGGCAGCACCAGGAATCCCTGCACCAGCAGAGGCTGCAAGGGCAGCTCCTGAGGCAGCAGCAGCTCCAGGAGAGAGAGCTCCAGCTGCAGAGACAGGCAGAGCAAGGGGAGAAACTCTACAAAAACCACCTCAGGTTAAATTCTCCCCCATGAGTTTGTCGTGCTCTGGGTTTTATGTTGCCAGCTCTGTTCTGCTCCGTTGTCCCCGAGGGCAGATTTCCAGGGGGTCCTACTGACTAATTCCTTGAAGAGCTGGAGGTTTGTTCCCTAAAATTCAGAGTCCTGACTTTAGTCTTTGCCTGACCCGTATCCATCAGGACTGTGAACTCCACATACAGAGACACACAAGAACAAAGTCAGTGCAGCAGCACGAGAAAGTCTCTGTTCTGTCAAGCCTATTTCAGGAAAGGTGATGTGAGAAAATACCAGGTAATAGAGCATGAAACTGGCAGGTGCTGAGAGAGGCAGAGCTGCAGGTGGTGGGGGTTGTTTATTAAAGCAGAAAACACACTTTGGAAACTGGAATGATGTTTGGCTTCTAATGTTCTCAGCCAACAGGCTCATTATGATAACATGGACCAGGACATTGTACAAGGGGAGGAAGAGCAAGGTATTCAGGAAGAGGAAGGAGGTAAGAGAGAACTCCTGTCCTTGCCATGCTCACAGGCTCCCTCTGTGCTGCCCTGCATGGGAGACTTTAATATTCATTTCATATCCAGATTGGATTCAAGTGAAACATAAACTCGCAATTTAAAACCAGAAGCTCAGATAACCATGGCTGAACTGACTGAGTGAAATAGAGGAATTACTAAAGATCATATCCACATTCCTGAAAGGAAAGGTGTCCTTTTGGCTGAGCTGTTATCACAGGGCTCCATGGATCTTGGTTGTGTTCCTGGCTCTGTGTATGGGTCTGTCTGATCTCTTTAAATTCTAGAATCATGGAATGGTTTGCGTTGGAAGGGATTCATCTCATTCCACACCCCTGCCATGGACAGGGACACCTTCCACCAGCCCAGGCTGTTCAATGCCCCATCCAACCTGGCCTAATCTTTTAATTTCTATTTCCTATTAGCAGTAAATCAATTCTGTGAGCATTATCTGTCTAGGCAAAGGCTGCCCACTGCTAAAAGCACGTGTGGAACCTTGAATATAGGAGACTCCTAAAAGGAGAACTAAAAACTGCTGTAATACAATAATCACCTTAAAAATTCCTCAGCTTATGAACACGACAACCAGCACCAGGATGAAGGTGAAGATGATGATCAGAATAATGCAAATGAACAGCAAGAAGCAGAACATCAGGGAGAACATCAGCAGGCTGATGAATCAGTGAGTATGAATTAAGATGCTGAGGGTTGCAGTGGTACTGAAGTGAGAACCCACAGGTCTCGTCTGACATAATTGCACCTTAGAGAAATGAGATAAGCAGAGGTCTGCTAGGAAGACAGGCTTGACAGTTGAAAACAACATCTAAAATCTATTTAAAGGTGTCCTTACTCATTTGGGAAGAAATAAAAGGAAAAAGTTTCCTTGTTGGAAGCAAGGTGCTTATTCCCACATTCCTTTGACCTGTGCTTTTGGTGGAATAAAGGATTTGGTCTTAGCTGGGGCTTGAACAGGTACATTTGGCTTCAAAAAATATCAGCGGTGGCCAGTCAGAATGAGAGGGGATGGTATTTTTCATGCTGTCCTTAATTAAAGGCCAACTCAAGAGCCACTGTAACCAGCTGGAGTCAGTGCAGAGGTGGGAGGTGTTGCAAGAGGATGCAGGTCAGCACTGAGCTGAGCCCTGATATCGACTGCACAGAGATCTGGGGGCAGGAGAATCACCCTGTGCCTTCCCCAAACTCCAGCTTCCCTGGTGCTGAGAACATCAAGTGCATCTTCCTTACTCCTCTCCCCTTCAGCAAATGAAAGTGCTCAGTGAATATTTCTAAAGGGTCTTTAACTTGTTGGCTATAAAGATATTAAACTGCTTTTACTGAATGATAAGCAGACAGAGAATGCTCCTTTTCTGCATGGCAGGGATGAAAAGGGAGTGTTTTGTTTTCTTGTAGACATAGCCCAGGTCACTAGAGCAGGACAGCCTGATGCTGAACGATCCCATTTGCAGCTGTGAGCATTAAACTCTTATCTTTGTTCCCATGGCCTTATCAGGCACTGTCAGGTAGTCAGGAAACACAAGGTGTTCAGCAGCACCAGTGACAGAAGGGCTCGGATTCCCTGTGGGTTTCAGCAGACAGGTACCTGTCCCTCTGTCCCTGCTCACTGCTGAGCTCCTGCAGTGACCCCTGATCCTGCAGAGATTCCAGCTGGTTCCAGTGGGGCTGGAGCTGCCTCTGACACAGCCCATGCTGCTGTTCTTCCAAGGGAAATGCAGTTTGACCACGAGTTAACAGCATTAACACTCACTTCTGTAAATTACAGAAGGCAGCCATGGAAGATGTGAATCCTGCTGATGACCCCAATAACCAGGGAGAAGATGAATTTGAAGAAGCTGAACAAGAGAGGGAAGAAAACCTCCCTGATGAAAATGAAAAGCACAAGGAAACGGATCAGAAACAAGGACATCCAGGAATGGAAGAGCACCTGGTGGTGGGTAAAGGCAAAGGAGGCACCTCTAGGGCCCCTTCAGGAGGTTAAAACTGTTACATCCCAACTGTGTTGGAGCTGTAAACTCCTTCAGGCAGACAGTCTGGATTTTTATAGCACTGCTCTTTAATGGTGTGAATATTCCATTGTCTTCCTGCTTAGCATGGAAAGTCTTGCTTTATTCTGTGAAGTGATTTTTCTTATATTCATCCTGCTATTTTTTAATTGAGGGCAATTTTAAATCACAGAGCTGGGCTCTCACTGCTGCTAATGAATGCACTAAAACTTCTCCTGCCATTATTGTTACTTCAGCTTCACAGAGAGTTGTAGTTCCAGAACAAGAAGCTTTAATCTTCAGCCCTCTGGTTACTAGGCAGGCTCACAGAACTGAGTTTTTATGTGATCTTTGTGCAGGTGGCAGGAAATCCTGACCAGCAGGAGGATAATGTGGATGAACAATACCAGGAAGAGGGAGAAGAGGAGGTAAGAACACAGACCTAAGGCAGGTGCAGGCTCAGGTAGCAGAGCACAACTCCATTAACCCTCAGCCTTGGTATCTTCTGTAACTGCAGGAGGAACCCAAATCACTTTGTCTGACTTTAACCAACCTGGGGAGTCTTTGCCATTGCTCTGCTGTCCCCTTCTGGATACACTCTGGGTTCCTCATGCTCCTGTGCTGCAATCCATTAGTCTTCCATGCCACCCAGCATTAATTGTGCAATAATTGAAAAGATTAAGCCTTTCACAACACAGGGAAAATTTCCTGGAAGCCTCAAGGTCACAGAAAACCTCATTAATCTCTAATCAGACACTGCAGTTCTGAGCAAACTGCTTCCTTGGCCACTTACTTACTCTTTAGCTGTGACTGTGATTTATCTGTGCTCCTCCTGAGCAACCCCAGCTTCAGTTCGTGGGGTTGGTCAGGAAGCTGACAGCTCATGGAGCTGGAGGAGAGAGGGAGGGAAGGGACCTTTTCCTTCATGCCATGCTCATGGTGCAGGCACCAACCTGAGCCACCCCACAGCCCTTCAGCAGCACCTGATCAATTCCTGTTTCTGCTTCCCACAAAATCCCTTTCAGAAAAAGCCCTGGGATTGGAATTGGCTGCTGTCGCTCCCTCATGGGGAGCACTTTGCATCAGCTGGGATGCACTCAGCATTCACCAGTGCAAAATGCTGCTGCTTCCATCAATCCAGGCCACTGGGAGCTGGGAAGAGCTGGCCTTTGGCAGCTGCTCTTTGGCTTACAGGAAGCAATTTCTCCACATCTCATAAAGGGCTGTGCCCACTGTGCTTGCTGGAAGCAGGAAAGAGGCAGCAGGGATTGAGTGAGCAATTAAGAGGGATGAGATGCTGTAATGGGGATCAGTTTCTTCAGTAGGTGGACTCAGATATTATCCACTGCTGTTCAGATCTGTCCCAAAGTGGTCCTGGTGTGATGGATGCCCTTGACCCAGCTCACAGGACACTGTTTGGAGCAGAGAAGCACAGCAGCACTTTCCAGAAGGAAATCAAAAATCAAAAGTTTACTTCAAAAAGCATCCCTCTTTCAAATAATGCACCTAACGTGGCAAGTGGGGCATGGAATTGAGGGAGAGTGCTGCCAGAACAGAAAGGAATGAGAGGTCCAAAAGCTGAATGTCAGGGACACAGATCCAGCATGGCCTGCTCTCTCCAAGGAGAGCACTGGAAGAGATTGTCTGTGAGAATTGTAGTTACAAGTTAGATGCTCTCAGAGGAAGTGAATTTCCTGATTGTTGGGTGGTTATGGTGCTTTTTATTCTCCTTTAACCTCTCCATGCTCTCTTCTCCCTTCTTTAGAGCCTTCATTCTGTAAAAATATCTCTGTGAAAATGTGCCTACGCCACAGGCCACTCTGTAAAAGGCAATTAAACCACACAGAGCATCTCTTGTGCTTTGTAGGTGCAGGAAGATCTGACAGAAGAGAAGAAACGAGAGCTGGAGCACAATGCTGAGGAGCCCTATGGGGAAAACGAGGAGAATGTGAGTCCTGTGGAACCCCAGGGGTCAGGGACAGGATCAAACCCTGATCACAACTGATCATGGGATGTGACACAATAATTGCTGCAGCTTGCTTTGGGTCATAGACCTTAACATTTCATGCTGTCTCAACTTCTTTTTGCTCACCCTTCCATCTCCAAGTCAATTCTTGCTCCTTGGAGGCCTTGGAAAATCTTTTTTTTCTGTTTCTGCCCATCAGCTCTCACGACTCCAGCTGAAAGTCATTTCATTGCCCTAAAATAAGCTCTAAGGAAACCAACACTGAATCTGTGTGTAAGGTTGCTTTGTTTTGTTTGTCCCAATCAGGCAGATGAAAAGAATAACAGAGGGACAGACCACGAGCAAGAAATGCAAGAAGACAACAACCAGAAAGAAATCCATGAAGAAAATTATGAGGAGGAAGAGGAGGATGAGGAGGAGGAAGGCAGAGCTGTTGCAGCAAAAACTCGCAGACGAGGGGAGATGTAGACCCCTCCTTCATTTTTCTTTTTCCACTTCACAAATTCCCATTGTGTGTTTTTTTTTAAAAAAAAACCAACTTTTTTTAGGGTGTTTAATTTCCAAAAAAAAAAAAACAAAACCAACTTGTGTTTTCCACTTTTTACTTTTCTATTAGGTGCTCTCCTATGTTTATATGAATATGGTATTTTGATACTCTAGATTAGGATTTCTTTTCTATCCAGGCTGTACATAAACAGACATCCCCTAGGTTGAACTTTTTGTAACTCTGGCTTTACAGAGGCCGTTTTGGATACACTTTCACCTTGTCCAGGTCTGACAGAATGTTTGGTGTCACGTCAGATACACTCAACACTGAAGGAATATTCCTAGTGCCTAAATCCAGCTGACTTCAGTCACTCCAGCTCGTTGTCTTCCATGAATTTACTCTGACCAAGGGCTGGTTATTCCTTGTAACCTCACAAAGACGAGCACGGGCCGAGCTCCTTGCAGGACCAGGCCTTCTCTAGGTGCAGAACAGTTATAAAATATGCAAGTTTTACAAGCCTTCAGATTGCAGCCAAGTTAGCAGCTGGTAATTCTGGCAGCTGTTTAGATACGGCTCAATTATGCATTTATTTTAATGAGCTTTCCCAGGTACTCCAATTACATGCAGTACCTGGCTGCTCATGCAAATGGGGCTGTGCTGAGAGGAGCTGGGAGCTAAAAACCAATTTAGACTTGAAGCTCCATTATGCCAAATCAAAACACTACAGCTGTCACAGGGATGAAGATTTACAGCAGCAGCAATTTCCTTGTCCTGGTTAACACACAGAATATTTGACCAGAAGTACAATGATGTTGCCTCAGTGCTACATTTTCTGGAGGGTGTGGTAGCTGAGTTGACACAGTTGGTGTAAGATGATGAACTAAGGCCTTTACCTTCTTTTCCTTATTTATTAAAAAACTTCTGCTGGAAGGATTTCTGTGTGCCCTGGGGTGAGGCTCAGACTCGAGCCAAAGCCCACAGAAGTTGTTCAGCCCAGCAAACACCTCCAGCACTGCATGCTGAAACCTGAGGGGGGGGAAGTGACACAAAAATTGTGCCTTGGTGTGGGCTACTCTGAACATAATCCCAGTGCATGAATTATACAATATTTGTATTGGTACAGACACTAGTTATTTAATATATGTTAAAGGAGAATGGGAATCTGGATTTCCCAGGCTGTGCCCCATTGCTGGAAATGAGGCACAGGGGAGCTCCCCATCAAAGGCTGTGTTAATATATAAAGGGAGAGGGAGTGGGGGTTTTCCTTTTTTTTTTTTTAATAATGATGCATAGCAATGTTTTTAGTTTAATTTTTTATATGAATGTAATTTAATTCATTTTTCTACTAACTTGATTGTATTATGTTTTATAGTTGGTTTCCATTCTTTGCAATTTTCCTAATTGTCCCAGATCCAGTGCTTATGTTTCATAGGAGGATTTTTGTCAGTGTGTATTTTGGGTTTTCTAGTTACCATAAACCAGATTTACCTTATGTATAAAAAACAAAAAGTTTACATGAGACTGTAAAATGTATAATATGTACATAATCTTCAGAATACAATTATTTTGGTAAATTGGCCTGTATTTTTAATGTCATGGTTGCAGTATTTAATTATTTGAGGCATAATAAAACTTGACTGCAGTCAATAAACTGGAATGTAGTTACTGGTCTCTCCCAGGCATGAGGGTTTGTGCAGGTTTTCCTGAGGATGTGTTTGTGTTCCAGTTTAACACAGTGAGCAGGGACAGGCAGGGGAAGGGATGGAGCTGGGAGCCAGGGTGGCATTTTTAGGGAAAGTGGAATATTTTTATGGAAAGTGGAATATTTTTGTTAATGGAGATTCCCACCTCTGTGCCTGGCAAGGGTCACTTAGTGCCAGCCCCAGGGGACCGTGGGGTAGCTGAGCTGCTCCTCGTTGCCATAGGATCCCTGGAATTCAGGGAATGCCAAATCAAGAATTTAATGAGTTTCTGTGACCTAAAAATCCAGTGGAGATGGGCCACAGCTCCAGCCCTGGAGCACAGGATGAGCAGCACGGGGAAATCTGAGTTTTCCAGCTCACAGAGTGTGAGCCCAGCGTGCTGCTCTGGCATAGGACTAAGGAGAGGGGAAGTTGGAATTCAAAAGGAAAAGTTCCACCACTTTGGGATTTGGCCGCAGCAGAGCAGCCGTCGGCATCCTGTGACCAGGGCTGGCAGGAACTCAGCAAAACACTGGAGACAGTTCAGGGAGCAGGGAGAGAGCTCTGGGGAAACTGCTCAGGGAGGGAAATTCACCCTGCAGACAGCTCGGGAAAGGAGCTCGGCTGAGAACACACACAGGGAAACAGCCAGGGAGGCAGGAGCCCTCAGCCTCCCACTGAAACACAAAACCCCAAAGCAGAACTCAGACCAGAAATGCTGTGTTTAGTCATTAAGTCAATTAGTCATTGCAGCAATTAATTGAAAGGCTGGGATGAGTTTTTGACCATGAGACACCTTTGAAAAGCCTCTCTGCTTCAGCTCCAGCTCGGGCATCCCGAGAGATTCCGGCCTACCACAAGCTGAAAGGTCAGGCAAGAGAAGGATAAGAGCTGCTCTAGCCATGAATACATGAAAAAATAACACAATGCAAAAAAATAAAACCCAGTGGGATCCATTCCATGGCCAGGGAATGCTCCAGAGCTCCCCTTGGTGAGGCTGCTCTGGTGTTGCTGTTGAAAGCACACAGGAAAGGCTGTGGCTGGGAACACAGCCCATAAATCCATTTGTCACCACGCAGGAATTCGGGGCTGGCACCTTGTATCCACTTCTGCTCGGGTTTCCAGGGCAAGGAGCTGCGGGGCACTCCCTGCTGGGAACGACCTTCCCTCCCTTTGAGAGTCTGAGCACGGAAAATCAGAGTTTGCAGAGCACAGAGCTGCTCACTGCTGCATCAGGAATAAAGGAGTGTTGGCACAGACACAGCACCTGCAGGGAGGAACCCAGAGCTGTGCATCCACAGCAAGAGAAAAAGTTGCCTTTGGTTCACCTGACACATCAGCAGCCCTCAAACAGAGTTCCCTTCTTGCTGGTACAAATTCACCATCATCACCATCATAACTAAAGAGAATAAAAAACCCAAATAAAAAACCCAGATACTTTTCTATCTGCTAGGAAAGTTTAGGGGTTTTTTTCACAGAAGCATATTGTAGGTATTGATCAGCTCTGTTACAGTCAGGGACTCAGCTGATGAGATTAACACCAGCTTTATTTGTTCCTGTGTGCTGAAATCCACCACAGAAAATGCACAGGCATTGTGGTAGCAAGAACTTCTTCCTTGAAACACAGCCATTGAACTTTAATGCATATTTTGTTCTCAAACCTTTTAAAGAAAGTGCTAAGCCCTATTGCAGTGAGAGGTGCAGAGAGGAGCCAGCACAGGGATTTGGGCAAGGTTTGTGAGAGGAATCCTGAGAACAGAGACCAGATTGGGCCCGAGTTTAGCCCCAGAGTCCTGCTGAGCCTTCTGATCACCATCACCAATACAAAACTGCAGCTTCTGCATGTTTTCAACCACACAGCAAATGGTTTTGTCAGTTCAAAAAATCATTTTGCAACAGAATTTTGACCTGGGGTGATCTCTCACTGTTTAACCCTCTCCACCCCTGGTGTGTACAACTCCCGGCCTTCCCTCGCCTCTCCTCTGCTGTCAGCTGTGTTTCCTCAGCTCCACAGCTCCATTTCCACTGCACCAATTACTGCTCCACCAAAGTTTCAGGCGTGGCAAAACTGTCAGGACATTTTTTCCATCATAAATGCTCCACCTGCCAGCCACAGCACCCCAAAATGCCTGGAACACGTTCCTGGTGCCCTCGGAGCTGCAGCCCCTCCAGGGAACGCCCATCCCAGAGCTGACAGCCTGGAAAAGCTGCCAGAGGATCAGAGAGCTGCCTTTAGTGAGGTTATGAGGGTAACTATGAGTTGAAGCAGATAGAAAGGTGAGTTTTAATGAAAGGTTAAATCTCCCAGGGAGTTTTATCCACTGTCTTGTACCAAGAGAACAAAAAATAGTCATAGATGGTGTTTTGGAAAAGGCAGCGCCCGCAATTAATGAATAAATGCTGCTGCTGGGTGCTCAGCAGAACAAAGGCATCAGTTCTGTGAGAATGGGATTATGGAATTAATTCCCAGGCTGGGTGGGATCCGTTGTCCCACTGGTGTCAGAGAGAAGGGTAAGACCTGCAGTGTCTTCCCAACCTGCAGAAAAGCCAAGCTCAGTCTCCCCCAGCAAGGCTGCAGAGTGCCCTGGAGAGCTGGACCTGTGGGCAGTGCCCAGGTCAGCCCCTGCAGGGCACTCCTGGCTGCAGAAAGCCCGAGCTGTTGTGTACAGAGGCATCCCATGGGATTCCTGCATTTCAGGGAGCCGGTTTTCCAGGCGTTTGTTGTGACAGGTGAGAAATGTGACGGCTCCCAGGCATTAAGCTGAGATGGTTTAATATACATATATTATATATACACACACACATGCATATATATAGATATATAATGGGTACAAAGCGGAAGAGGAGAAATTTAGGCTGCTTATTAGAAGAAATTCTTTACCGGGAGGGTGCTAAAAAACTGGAACAGCTTTCCCAGGGAGTTTGTGGACTCCCCATCCCTGCCAGTGACTAAGGCCAGGCTGAAGAAGACCTTGAGCACCCTGGGACAGTGGAAGGTGTCCCTGCCCATGGCAGGGGTGGCCCTGGATGAGCTTTAAGGTCTCTTCCAACCCAAACCATCCTGGAATTCTACATCTGTGAATATCCAGGGATACAGGAATCTGTATGACATGAAGTCATTAGTGCAGATTTGTGTTTACCTGAGCCTTGGGCAAAACGCTCTTGTAGATGAGCTCAGCTCTGAGTTCCCAGGGTTTCCTGCAGCCCAAGACAGACCTTTTGTGAATATCTGCATCCCACTGACCTCTTTCCCTGATGAACAGGAACTGTGTGTGGCACAGAAAAGCCAACTGCACTCCTTGGGCTGCCAAATGCTCCAGAAAACAAAGGAAAATGGGAAATGGGAATGGTTCCCCTCCCTGTTTCATGCCATGCCAGATGGCCGTGTTAATGGATCGATCTGCTTGTAGAATTAAGGGATGTGGTGCAATAATGAAAAATGTTGAGATGTTTCCAACCTCAAAATCAATATTTTGCTGAGTTTTAAAATAAATTTGTTGAAAATAGTGCTGTGATTTGAAGGAAGTCTTTGTAGAAGTGTTATAATTCACAGTGACAGATCTGCAAAGCCTCAACCCGTGTTATTCCTGAAAAGACATTGAGATTTAGACTAGAGAAAGCTTAAAATTAGAATATTGGAAAACTTTTCTGCAGTTTCAAAACTGAGAAGTTATTCAGAAAGGAGTTTCTCACTGGTGTTTTTTCATAGAGGTTCAGGAACCCAACCAGGAGACATCCAAAGCCCAAAAACCTGAGTTCCTGTGGATTATCTGGGGGCTCTGTTGCAGAGCAAGGGGACTCAGTGCAAGGATGAGGGAAGAAGAGGCCATAACTTCCAGCCTGCTTCACTTTCCACGCTGGTTTGGGCTGTGCTGTAATTAGCAGCTCACCAGGTTATTCTGGTGGAGGTTCCACCCTGTCAGACACCCCCTCAGGGCTTGTCCTGGCAGCAAACATCATTAAATTTGCAATTTACCTCAGTGCCTGCTGCATTCCTCATCCACAGCTTCCTGTCAGATTGCCTCAAAGGCACCTCTGCTCTGCTCCTGCCTAAATGCAGCACAAAGCCCAGTTCTAGCCCTTCTTACCCTGTTTGATTGCTCCTGTCCAGCTTTCCTGCCTCCAGCAGCTGCTCTGCCTTTCCACAGCTCCATGTGGATCCCCATGAACGGCACTGACACCTCAGGGCTTCCCCTTACCACTAAAAACTGCTTTATTGAGCCTCTTGGATTGGAGCCCTTTGCAGGTAACATCCCCATTAAATTAACCTCAGCTCCAGCCTCGTTCTTAGGGACCATCTGCATTACAGGAACCACAATCAGAGGGGTGAGCAGAGAAGGAAGGGGGCATTTCCACCCTGTTGGATAGCAAAGGTTTCACAGCTCGAGCTGTTAGACATTGCAGCGTGGAAAAAGGAGAGGGGAGTCTTTGACATTCCTCTGTATCTTTGGAAACTGCTAAAGGTTCATGAATATTTCAGAGAGCCCTGGCTTTCCAGAAAGGTGCCTTAAATCTCTTTGGTGTGCAACAGATGTGGTGTTTTTCATTCCAGGTACAGCATCACAGATTAAGCTCTAGCTTGGGTTGCTGGTGTTGTAAGCAGCAGAGGACAAAAAATTAAATAAAAATCAATATTTTTTTCCCCTTACAGGGCAAACCCACAACTGCCAGTTCTGTTGGTGATTAACCTGATCTGTGATTTGCTCATCCCACATCACCTCTTCCTGTTCCCTGGACTTTGCTAAAGGTGCCTCCTGTGCAAAGCAGCATTCAAATTTGGGTAAAAGTACAGAGTCAGCTTCCAGTTTTGTTTCCCAGCCTCCATAAAGCTGCATTTTTCCTTCTGACAGTGTTTTCTTGGGATAATTGCGCTCACAGCCGAAGGAGCTGCCACCAGGGCAGGTTCCAGGGGAGCTGCAGAAGTTCCCTGCCTGTTTGTGCTGACTGATCCCTCAGCCACCCATTAACCCCTCGTTAAAGGGGGTTTGTAACCTCCCCCTGCCTCCAAAGCCCACAGGTTTCATCTCAGAGCGTGCAGGCAAGGAAAACACAAGGAATCAAGGCTTCAGGCCTCGCAGGAAGGGCTTGGTTTGTGTCGTTCCTTCTGGACAGGGAGGGAAAGGACCATCCTCATTTGGAGTTACCAGGCTCAGACTCAGTAACTGAGCCACCAGGGAGCAAAGCACATCCCTGCTCTGCAGGGCAGGACACCCATCCCACCGTCAGGGGGGGACATGGAAAACCTTTAGTGAATTTTCCCCATTCCTCACAAGACCTGGGCCCATTTGGGTATCCAATGGGTTGTTGGATCACCCCTTTGTACACAAGCCATTTACAGCGGGCTCCAAAGGCGGCGGCTCGCTCCCTTCCTCGCTCTCCCCGCCAGGCAGCAAACACTGACAGCCCCAGAAATGCAATACCTAATAAGAGGATTAAGTAGAGAGGAATTCTGTTTAATATTGCATTAGCAGTGGCAGATCCCTTCCCTGCCCGTCCCAGCTCCCTCACAGGATACAATGTCCACGCTTGTAAGGGAAGCTTATTGACATCTGATCGGTCAATAAATCTGTTCCTGTTTTTTAATGACCCCAAGAGCTGTTTCCACACGCTCACATCATCTCACCAGCAATTTACCCTCATAAATTAATGATTTCCTTCAGGGCCTTTTAAACCCCACGACCTGTTTTAGCTCCTTTGCAACAATTCTCATCTATTTGTAAATCCAGGCTCTGTGCAGAGCAGGGTTAAACCTCCCCGGGGCAAACAGAGCTGTGCAGAACCGGTAACAGAGAGGCAGAGACACGGGGCTCCTCCTGGGCACAGAAACTCCAACACAACCAGGAGCAAAAACCTCAAAGGATCCACACACCAGGCTGATCAGAGGGATGGACACCTCTGCTGTGAGGAAAGGCTGGGAGAACTGGGGGTGTTCAGCCTGAAAAAGAGCTTGGGGTGACCCAGCTGTGACCTTCCAGTAGCTGAAGGGAGCTGCAAGAAAGATGGACAGGGACTGTTTAGGAGGGACTGGAGTGACAGGACAAGGGGAATGAGGGCAGGGTTAGATGGGAGATTGGGAAGGAATTTTTCCCTGGGAGGGTGGGGAGGCCCTGGCACAGGGTGCCCAGAGAAGCTGTGGCTGCCCCTGCATTCCTGGCAGTGCCCAAGGCCAGGCTGGACAGGGCTTGGAGCAGCCTGGGACAGTGGGAGGTGTCCCTGCCCATGGCAGAGGAAGGGTTGGAACTGGATGATCTTTAAGATCCCTTCTAACCCAAACCATTCTGTGATTCTACAATTCAGAGCAAGCAGGTTTTAGTCCTTTGTTGCTAAATCCTGCACACGACATTTGCAATAATTTTCCCTTCTGTGCCCGAGTTTTCTGCCTGTGTAAACGGGGAGGACGGTCCTCTGTTATCATAGAAGGACCTGATCAATAAGAATGCATTAAAGATTGATACAGAGGTGTCTTAAAGCGTCCATGCCATGCTAATATCTCCCACTTAAATACTATAAAAAGCTCAGTGGGCTCTTGCCTGAGCCATCAAGTGAACGACAGGCAAATTGGAAATGTCCGAGAAGAAAGGGGCAGAATTACACTCAGCCATGAAACACCAGGCAGCTCCCATAAAAATCAATGGCACTGCATAGCAGTAAATTGCTGGGGAGATGAGCTTTATTTCATGGCTCATAAGTGAACGTGAGTCTCTAACAGCCTGTCAGCCCTGACAGCTGTGCCTCTGGAAGGAACTGGCTTTTCCAGAGCTGCCTCCCTCCCCTTGATGCCTTTTTCTCCTGATTTCAGGAATGAACACCAGACAGGGTGGGAGGTTAGAGGGTCGAGGGTCATTTACCTCAGTATTTTAATGGGATCCTGTTGTGATACATCACGTCACGGAGCCCACCATGCATGCGTGCTCTTCTCCCTTCTTCTTGTCTCCTTCTCTTCTGTTCTTCTGTACCTTCTTCTGTATCCTTTCTTCTTCTTTTTCTTCTCCTGCTGTATCCCCCCACCCCACTCACACACACAACACACAGACCCAATCTCCCTGGGGGGCCAATAAGTTTACAGAACATGTTCTACTGAGGAGAGCCGTGGCTCCTCAAGACAGTAGGATGTTTGATCTCAGCTCTACAGGACCTTGGAGCTGTGCTGAGTTATCAGTCTTAGAGAAGCACAAGTATGCATGCTGATACTTGTGGATACACAGAACTGTGTAAAAGGTATAAAAAGAAACAGCAAAAAATCATTTTGGCACCACCCTGGACCCAGCACAGCCACCCCTCCAGCAGGGAGGCTCAGCCAGGGCAAGGCGTGTCCCCACAAGGTGCTCAGGGTTCTCTGAGGTGGCAGGGAGCCTCCCAAGCCTCCCAGGGCTCCTCCACAGCGCTGCAGGAGTGACTGGCTGAGCTGTGCAAACACTCCTGTGAAATGCTGGCTTGATTTCTGTGTGTTCTGCTCTCCGAGCATCTCCTGCTTCAGGCAGACGAGTTATTCCCTAATAACGTTGTGGCTGCAACTTAAAGAAGGAAGGACAGAGAGAGGAAGCAGCCTGAACACTGACACAAAAACCTGTGCGAGGTTACGGATGGAAATGAAGGAAGGGTTTCCACATGCCTTGAAGTTTTGTCCTGATCCAGGCCTGCCCAGAGCAGGGAGCTGCAGGGTTTGTGGCAGGGAAAAGGCTCACACGTGGCAGACATCAAATCAGACTGGCAGCGACTGCGGTGCTGCAGAGCTCAGCAGGGAGGAGCAGCCACAGCTTTCAGAGGTGGATTTGGGGACTGCGCTGTGCCTGCTGAATGCATGGCTGAGTTTGAGGTTAAAATGCAGGATGTGCTGCAGACAGGAGCAGCCTGGCTTCTCCCTCAGCTCTCTGGCAGAGCCTTTCCCTCTCCTTGTCTGCCAGAAACACAGCAAGTGCCAATAAATGACCTCCTTTCGGATTTCCGTACAAAGAACCGGTTTTGATGCTGGCTGGGCACTCGGGGAGCACAGCGCCAGCTCCAGAGTCAGCACCAGGAGCCAGCAGGGGATCTACACAAATCAGCACTTTGGCTTTATCTAGAGATAAAGGTCTATGGGAGCAACAGATAAAAATCAAATAAGTGACACAAATCCCCGAGGTTACTGAAAAAAACCCCAGATTTAACCATTGTCCTCTACTTCATCACACAGCTTTTTATCTGACAGTGGAAAGCAGGAACTGCCAAAACACTGAGAGGACAAACCAACCTAAAAACTTTATATTCCCTCAAGCCAGGTTCTTCACCTTATCCTCTCCCCAGACTCTGCACTTGCCTTCAGCTCCCCCTTCAATCTCCTCACACAACCCACGCCAGGCAGGCACTTGCAGCTCTCTCAGCCTCATCTTTTAACTATTTTCCTTTCCCACAGTGTTTTTGTTCCCCTGGTGATTTCTTATTACCCTCCAAAAGGTGTTTGAATCTGTTTTCCCAGCTCATCCAGCACAATAAATTATCAGGAATTAAATTAGCTATCACAGGGCTAATAGACTTGTTCCTTCAGGGGCTAAATTAGTTATATCAAACTTTATCTGGAAGGGGGAAGGTTTCAAAATGTATTCTTCCAACAGGTTTTAGTCCTCATTATATACTCTGAAGCCTGTCTACAGCAGCCACTTGAGGGACCACAAGAATCAGCTGCTCAGCACAGATGGCCTTGAACTAAAGGTCAAAGAAAAGAGCCTGAAAAACGTGGAAATACTTTCAAACCATCCCTGCAGACAGCGGTTGCTGGCTGGAGTTACCTTTCTGGAGAGGTTTCACTGCCTTTGAAAAGCTTCCTCAGCGTTACTCATGCAACTTCATTGCACAGGAATTTTTTTGTTGTTGTTGTTTGGCTTTGTTTTGTGTTTTAAGTAGGATTTCTGTTATCTCTCAAGAAAGAAAAGTGTATTTGCTTCACTGTGAGAGGATTAGGAGCTGAGACACGGTGTAATGTTAAAGCAGCATAGACTCTCCATCATGCAATAAAAATGTAACAAAAGCCCTCAAAAACTGATGATGAGAACGATTTTCCTCTGCACATAACAGCCTGATCCCCTCTGGCAGCTGAGGGGATGAAAAAGCTGTACAGGACATTATTCCATCTGGGAAAAATGCTGGGTAAATACCTGTGGTGTAAAGCCCCTTTCTGTTCATGGAGTGGTACCTGAGCAAAGCAGGGTCTGGCATTCCTGGGACATCCCAGCCTCAGAGCTGCTCCCCAGCCCCTGCTCTCACCTCAGGCATTCCCACCACACCCAGCAAGACAGAGGGGACATGGAAACAGCTCCCTGCTGCAGCTGGCACTGACCCTCACACACTGGTGAGACCCAGCAGCTTTGGGGTGTGCTATGGGCACCTCTGGGGGCAGGATCTGCCCTTACCTGGGTGAGGCTGCTCCAGGTGACCTCCAGAAGGATCCACTCCAACCTGAGCTGTCCCACGAGGTGATGTCCATCCCTCCTGTCCATTAATCAGCTCTGAGTTGCCTCGACCTGACCACCACAGTGAATTCCAGACACGAGATACACCTGGAGAGGGCTCAGCCCCACCTTTGGCACAAGGAGCGATGCCTGAACACACCTGGGGCTCCTTGGGAACACCCTCCCAAACCGGGGAGTGAAAACATTGATACAGCTTCATCTGAATTGGAAACTATTGTTGGAAAACTTGAATTTCATAATTCTTAGGAAGAAATGGTGAAAGTGTGCTCAGCAGAAACAGCCTGTGAGAGACACGTGGGGTGCTGTGAGTGTGCTCAGCTCCACAGTGGGTTCTGGGAGCTGAATCTCTGCTCAGAAACAGCACTTTGTGGCTCTAAAAGAGACCTCTAACATGAACATCTAGGCAGTTTTAAGGAGCTCCATAATGAGGGGATGTCATCCTTTCAGAAATCCTATGAAATGGAATTCTTTGAGGCTGGCAGGAAGCACTGGAGAATAATTTGCACAACCCAAAAAATTAGCACAAAGAGGAAAAAAGGTGCTTTAAAGCCAAGACCTAATGGCAGCTCCCTCAGGTGGGCTCTTTCAGGCGTGCTGGGCACAACTTTCAGCAAAGCCTCAACAACCAAGAGACCCAGAATGGCTTAAGGAAGAAAGAGTGGCAAATTGCAGCTGGTTATTATTGTCAAAAAGTTCAGTGTTTCTCTGTGAAATCTGTGTTTCTTTTGGCTGGAATTCATTCCACTGAATAAAACCCTTTTTTTTTTTTTTTTTTCTAATTCATTTGAACTCCTGGCAGCTGCACTTCAGTTCATTGGCCAGGGTTTTGTGGCTGCTCTGCTCTCTCCAGCTCTCATTGTCGGAGAGTTCAGGTCATATTATTTCACCCGAGACAATATTAATGGCTGTGACAGTTCCCAGTGCTCAGGCAGACATCTATCAAACAGATAAGCCCCTAATTCTGTGAATATCTCCTCTTCCAATCAATGGGTTTTGTCCTAACAGTGAAATGAAGAACAGGAGACTCTCAAAAATTAGTCTAAAATTAGTACTGAGGGAGTTGTGAAGCCTCGTGGTTCAGAATGAGCCCTGTCCCAGCTGGTGACAGCAGAGTCGTCCTTCACCTCCAGGAAAGGACAAGAGCTGAGGATGTCTGGGAAAGGATTCCTCCTGTCTGGAATTGCACCTTGGCTCTCCTGCCAGCAGCACACCGTGCAGCCCTACTGCAAACTAAAGGAAGTGTCTCCAAGGAAATGAGGAAAACAATTTGTTTTAAAGGAAGAGATGAATTACAACTTAATTAAAACAACATGAGGAGGCTGGAGGAGGGAGGCTGAATTCAGATCAGTCCTAAGGGAGCTCCACAGCCCTTGCAGAAAGAAGACATTTGGGTACCATACATCAACAGCACAGGAATTCCCATCAGTTATTCCCGGGAGGCACCGCTCTCCTCAGGTACAGGCCGCACAAAGACACCTTTTCCCCACAGCACACAGAATTCACTCCCTCCAAAGCCAGTTTGTGTTAGAAACAAAAAAAAGGGACAGGGATTGGATGGGAACGCAGCAGCAACAGCTCCTGGCAGGTTTCAAGTAGCAGCAGAGGGAACAGGATGTGCCACTGACAGGCAGCAAAGGCACCCTGACCCCCAGCCCAGCAGCCAGGGGGGTCTCAGCACAATGTCCATGCTGCAAGCACACAGTGCTCTTGAAAAGTGGATAAAAGCAAGGAGAACGTTAAAACTTCAGCAATGCAGAGAGTCTGTCAAAGAACTTGGTTAGCAGCTGCTTTTCAATGGCAAAGTCACATTCAGTAATTAATAACCCAAAGTTAATGGCCTACAAAAGTGAGTAATAACCTGCTTAGCTTGTTCTGCATCTCTCCTAGGAGGAAAGGCTGAGAAAATTGTGTTTGTCCAGCCTGGGAAAGAAAAAGCTTCAGGGTGACCAAGCTGGGGCCTTCCAGTACCTGAAGGGAGCTACAAGAAAGATGGAGAGGGACTTGGGGCAAGGGCCTGGAGTGACAGGACAAGGAGGGCTGGATCCCAAATAAAGAGCAGGTTTAGATCAGGTATTAGGAGGCAGTGGAGGTGGTGAGGCCCTGGCACAGGTTGCCAGAGAAGTTGTGGACTCCTCATCCCTGCAATGTCCCAGGCCAGGCTGGATGCAGTGACCAGAGACAGTGGGAGATGTCCCTGATGTCCCTGCCCATGGCTGTGGGGTGGAACTGGATGAGCTTTAAGGTCTGTTCCAGCCCAGGCCATTCTATGATTCCATGGTTCCATATCCCCCAGAGGGTGCTGTGCAGGACTTTGCAGAGCCACACAATTGTGCTGGGAGCTGGACAAACCTGGACACCTTTCCTCAGGTAAACTCCGGGCTCATGAGTGCTGCATCCAGCACCAAAACTGCTTCAGACACCCAGGCATGGCACCGAATCAGGGTGTGAAGACCCAGAACATACAGGCAGATTCAGGGCAGACTTCAACAGCTGTCAGACATCTGTGGTGCAAACAAACCCAGCCAGAATAAATGGGATTATATCTGCAGAGAATTTCATCCTGGATTTATTCTGGCACATTCAAGCTGACAAGTATCAGGCACCAAATGTAATAATTGGGCATCCTGACCATGTGAGGTTTTTGGGTCAGAGTGCTTGAGTGTGGTACTGTCACAGTGAAAAACTTGGAGTGTTTTAGTCTCATCTTTGTGGCATGGGGCATGGCAAGCACTTTGAGCTCTGTAGAATTAACATTATATTCCATTTTCTCCTCAGGCTCCTCATCCACCCTTTGGAGCTTCAGCTCTGATTTTATTGTTGTATTTGCTGCAATGCTTAAAGGAAGATAATAAAATAAAACAAAACAGCAGAGGAGAGCAAACTGCTGATACTTCAGTTAAGAGCCAGTGGTAAAATGTCGAACTGAGTGTTCCAGAAATGCAGCAGGGTTGAGCAACTTGTTCTTTGTCTTTTAGATTCCAAATGTGCTCCGAGCTGAACACATTTCTGTAGAACGTGCCCTGCTTTAGACATCTGCCCTCAAGAGGAATTCTGCCTTTGAAGGTAAACAGAGACAGCTCACAGAGAAAGGATGATGTTTGACTGGTTTGTTTAAGCCCACAGAACTTCTTGCTCCACCACCAACTTCCTTTCATCCACACAGCACCAGACATCCCAAACACAGCAGTGGCCCTGGAGGTGGCACGGGAAGGAGCTGCAGGGCAGGACCAGGGGATGGGCAAGGAGAGAACAGCTCGGTCTGGAGGCAAGGACAGATCTGCAGTGCCCAGAGACAGCTTGGGATGGAGTCTGAGCTCATGGGAAGCAGCAGCCCAGCGAGGGGAAGGGCTTGGCAGGCACAGGAGTGCGACTGAGCTGGCACAGGACAAGCAGCGAGACAAAAGCTGGGAGAGCACAGCTCAAAGGTGAGCAATGCTGAGAAAAGTGAGAGCCAAGGGCTGGCTGAGGAAGGGCTGAGAGCCCTGAGAGCAGGTGCAGACGCTTGTTTGAGTTTTCTTGGGCTCAGGAAAATGGAAAGTTGTACATTTTATACCGAAAATTAAAAGGGCATCAAAGAAACTCTGACTTCATCATCCACACCCCATAATAGGAGCATCCTTCAACTGGTTCAGTGCTCAGGTTGTAAAGACTAATTTTAGCAGTCTACTAGAAGAAAAATAGACTTTGTGTAGAGTAGGAATGGGAAATATGTTATCACACAGTAAAAATAAAATGATCAGTGTGAAAAAGAATCAGAAAAAAACAACCCTGGCTAGGATTTCACTCCCGAAGGCTGACTGGACCATTTCCTGTAGCTTGACTAATCATGAACCTTCTGGTCCTTCCCAATTTGTTACTGTCCAAGCTTCTCTCATCCCTGTTCGTTGATTACATTTATTTTTAAGGCTGTTTTTATCCAAAGCATTTGTTGTTGGTGGCCTTCCTTCCTTACCTTCAGGGCTTTCAATTGCATAATGCAGTGTGTACCTGGTAATTCCCAAACAATGAATGGAATGACAGATTGCAAATGAAAAATGAGTGATCAGGGATATCTTAAGAGCTTATTTCCACCGTGCTTCCTGCCATGTGCCTCTGCATGTCCCATACATGTACCCAAACAGATCAAAGTGTCAGTCAGCACATCCAATAATTAAGTTTTTCCTTTCGTGTTGATAGCAAGGAAATCATCAAAAATGCTGAAAATGCTTTATTGAACAGCGAAAATTAAGTGGTGGTGATTGAAAGCTGCCTTACACACACCAGGAGGTATCTGATTTTAATCAGTCAGGAAGGAAATGGTAAAAAAAAAAAAAAAGAATATAGTCTGATATTCAAAAAGAGAGAAAGGGGAGAGTGTTCTGCTTGTGTAAGGGTAACAGCCTCACAGTGCCCTTCTGGGTGACCTGATCCCTGGTTTGTGAGGGCTTTCCTTCCTTCCATCTCTGCAGCAGGATAAAGATGTGCTCCTGCAGCTCTGGAATGCCTGGAGGCTGTGCTGGTGAATTCAGCGTGGGCAGGAGTTGGGTTCTCATTCGTGCTGGGTCAGGAAAAATCCAACACCAAATCTCCTCAGCCCTGGCATTGCCATGGACAGGAGCCAGGGCAGGAGAAGGGCAGGAGGAATGTCCAGGGAAGGTGAGAGGTGGCCCTGGAGGGACAGCTGGGCTGGGGCTGTCAGAGCGTGGCCTTGGGGCAGCTCCTGCCAGGACTGACCACAGCCTGGCCACTGATCCCACAGCACATCCCAAAGGCTGTGCCAGGCACGTTTCCTATGGATACAACAACCTGAGAGTCGACAAAGACCCCAGGAGGTCACTTGTGATGTCCTTGTAACCACTCAGTGCTCCAGCACTACCAGGCTGAACTCAGGGGACTCACCAGGAAGTTCTTTATTCCACATGGGTGTGTAAATCTGGGGTTGAAGGATTTGCATTGACAGTCTTGATGATGAGTTACAGGCTGAGCTGATCAGCTCTGCTTTGCCTCTGGTGCACTCTCCCAGCCCCTGAAGCTCAGTGTAAGGCACTACAAGAAGACATTTCTCATGGGAATCCACTGCTTTCCCTTTCAATGTCTCCACATGCAGTTGGGGCTGCAGTGAAGAGTTTCTCTATTCAAAGAATAGAATGGTTCAAGTCTTTATTTCCTGAGGGATTTAAATAATCTGGACCAGAAGGAACACAAGGTGTTTGTCCTTCACGTTCTACAAGGTCAGGTGCCTGTGAGCAGAAGGTCTTTGAAATGCTCATCAGTTCCTGATGGTTTCTTCTCTGCTACAACTTTGCTTCCATGGCCCATGAGCTGTAAGAACTGCAGATCTTTTAAACTCTGCTCTGAAATTCCTGGGAGCATAATAAATGAATTCATGAAGAATCATGTTTTCTTTCTGTTCATTTCATTTATCTGGTTTTTGATTTGGTATTGCTCACTTTTCTATTTTGTATTGAGAGAGTTAGACATAATGAGAAGTGAAGAGACAGCTAAATGAGTCTTGGGAACACAATTCTGGGCTCATCACATCCTGTCCTAGGATGTTAAGCAAGGCTTTGGGAACACTTGGCTAAATTTTCGTGAAATGCCAGGTTCAAAGGAATCTCTGTAAGTAATTAGAAATTGATTTCATGACACTTTGATACTGAGCTCACGGGTGGCAGCTGTTGTTTTACATTTCAGAATGGATGGAAGGAATTCCTCCCTGTGAGGATGAGGAGGCCCTGGCACAGGGTGCCCAGAGAAGCTGTGGCTGCCCCTGGATCCCTGGAAGTGTCCAAGGCCAGGTTGGATGGGGCTTGGAGTAGGCCATGGCAGGGGGTTGAATAAGATGGGCTTTTCTGTCCCTTCCAGCCCAAACCATTCTGTGGTTCTATGACCTCCTTTAAATCTCTGTGCAGCAAAATGACTCAAACACCACCAGTGCATCCTTGCTCCTGGATGCACTTTACATAAAATCAGCAAGGCTGCCCTGCATTTCCTCATATTTCCCTGGGATCCCAGAGCCAGAGCATTAAAATAATCAAAAATTATGAGAGCAGAACCAACTTCCCATTTGGAAAGAATAAACCAGGGTCTGTGCCTTTCTCCTGTGACTGGCCCAGCACTCAGGTCTGACCAGCAGAGCCTCTGAGCCTGCCCGAGGAGAGGCTCCAGCAGCTCCTCGTTCCATGTGCAGGAACGGGGTGGTAACTTCACCAGGAGCTGGAAACTGAAACGTCTGCCCACGGGACTGCAGCGATTTCCCATCCCAGCCTCACTTTCTGATGCTGAATTCTGGGAAGAGAGCCGAGTCCTCGAGTGCTTTGTGTTGTGATGTGAGCATTGCTGACCTGAATGCTCCTCAGGGTCTGCTACTTTGGGAAAAGCCTCTTTCCCTTCCTCATTTCCAGGCACAGTGTCCAGCTGCTCTCTGCTCTTGGGCTTGGCCAGGTGAGGGTGAGTGAAGTGGTCAGTGAGGGGGTCAGTGAGGGTGAGGGGGTCAGTGAGGGTGAGGTGGTCAGTGAGGGTGAGGGGGTCAGTAAGGGTGAGGGGGTCAGTAAGGATAAGGTGGTCAGTAAGGGTGGTCCTTCAGGCTCTGTTTCCTCTCTGCTCTAGCTCCCTGCCTCGTTTCCAAGAACGTGGTGTTTTCTCACAAATATCCTCAGCTGAGAAGAATATATTTAATCCTTTGTGTTCAGCTTTCCATTCCCAGACACAGCAGTGGTTTTTCACACTGATTATGTGTTATGCTGGATAAATTTCTGGACCACAAGCCTCACTCCTCAGAAAGCTTTCCTGGTTTCTGTTCTTATCCCCTCCACAGCAAAGATTCCCGTTCTCTGGGCCAGTTTCCACGCAGAGCACACAACGTTGTGTTCTTCCCTGTTTCAGAGCCCTGGTTGCCTCGTTGTTTCTGTGTAAACCACACCATCTCTCTCTGAACCTGTGGAAGCTCGTTGCTGAATCTCCCTCCCGATCCTGTGGTGTGTTTGTGGAGGGGTTTGTCCCAGTTCCCCCTGCTGGGGTGGGTTCCACTGGCTGGATCAAGCCCTGTGAGCATGTAAATACAGCTCTGCTTCTCGGAATTTCAGGAATATTTCCTGAGGGTGCCCATCCAGCTGACACCTCTTTGCAGTGCTCCACTGCCTTTTCCTGGCACAGCTGTAGAAAACCCTCTGAGCCAGGTCCTGTAACACATTCCAAACCTTGTGGTTTAGCTCCTGCCATGTTCTGATCACCTGTTTTGACTGCCAGGCTGTGGGAGAGGTAAGGACAGCCCAGAAGGGAGAGCCTGGAAGGTTTCCAAGCTGGTGATTTCTCCTGCCTGGATGCAGTACAGATGTTAAACAGAGCTGCTGTGACCTTTCTGCTGCTAAGTCACGGCACTGCAGAGCCCTGCAGGGCTGAGCAATAATTCCTCCTCCCTGCAACTGAACCAAGCTGCCCCTGCAGCCAACACACAGCAGAGAATTTATTGACTGTCTCTGCAATTAGGCAATTCTCTTAATTGTCTCCATTTTCCAGGACTCTGTCATTCTTCCCCTGCACCACTGGTGGCACAGCTATTTGTGTGCTGGTTGGGAAAAAACCCCTAAAACTGAACAGCAAATCAATCAAAGCCAAGGACAGACACCTCTCAAAGATAATTGCACTCAGATGTCCTGGGAGCCCTGACAAATCCCTTTTCAGCTCCCACAAGTCTTTCCCTGCTGTGGCTTTGCTTTGAGGCACCTCTATTTAGCAACAGGACACCCCTAAACAATGCCAGCAGTGAGTCAAAGGACTCCTTTCCCTTTCATGATTTACCTCCCCAGTGCTCTCTGGCTGCACCAAACTCCAATGCAAGACCTCTTTTAATTATTATTTTTTTATTTCTAAGGGTCAAAATGATTGGGGTGGCTCAGTTTTTGTACAAAGCTCATTAAAGAGCACTTGGACGTTGGTGGGGGGTTCTTTGATTCAGTTATGGGATTTGTTTTCCTTTTCTTTGGATGTTCATCCCTGTGTCATTTCCCACAATGAACTTGGGGTCTGAGCTTGGATATGCTTTAATTAAGTGCAGTGGGAGTCAATAATTGTGAGTTGTTGCCGACACAGAGTTCCTAGATGAGAAAATCACACAATATTTTTAATACACCAAACCCATGATACCCAGCATACTCATTATATCCATATCCATACTCACTTCAAGTCTGTGGTATCACAAATGCACTCCAAAACGTTATATTTCTGTTTCAATAGCTCCTTGACCAGAAAAAAAAAAAAAAAACCAGAGAACTTCCACAAGCAGGATTTATTGTCTCTTTTAAGCCAGGTGGTTGTAGCACAGCTGTGATCCTACAAAAATACAGTGCTAGAGTATAGCACACATTCTGTAAAAAACCCTGACATCAGGGGGTGAACAGTCCTCTGGCAGTTTTGGGATACCATCCAGCACTTTCAGGTTTGGCAGATTGGAGAATACACTTAAAGAGAGACAAAAGAAAAATAGAAATTGAGATAAAAAATCTTGGGAAATGTTGAGAACAAAGCAGACGCTGATAAAAAGGAAACAGTGGATTCAAACATATCTAAACCAGAGCTGGGGTGTTGGCAATCTTGATTTGTCATTTGGTGCAGAAATTATCTGATAAAGAGCTAATTAAAAACTCTCAGATTTCACTCTGTTGCACCACTCTCATGTCCTCAGACTCAATGCAGCACTTCAAGAATCTGTCTTCCAACACTGAGAATGAGATAACACCAGAGTAATACCAAATAATACCAATGTTTAATTACCCTAAGAACTGGCAGATGGAGAGCAGAAACACAATTAGGAATTGTTAAACAGTGTTCTTCTGCTTTTGTTCTCCTGGACCTTTTGATATGCAAATAAAATGTGAAATCCATAATTTAAAATTTACTTTTTCACTTCCACGCTGCTATCTGCCCCCCTGCCTTGGGAAACACCAGCATCACCACCACAGTGCCAAAGGGATGCCCACTAGACTGAGGGGAAAACATTCTGGGAACTCAGAAAGGTTTTCATTAAACACTTTTTTAAAACTTCTCCTTTCTTTTTTCCCCTTCCCAGGCAGAGATGGGAAGGGATGTGTCCCATCTCAGACACACTCTGCAGGGTTTGTCTATAAAATATCAATACCTGGCTGTGTTTGCAGTGAGGAACACCATGCAACCACGCAGATTTTCTAACAGTGAGGCTTATAATAAATTATATTCTCCTGAATTTTCTCGGATTGTAATGTCTTGGATTAGCATTTCCATTTCCAGTGCCTGAGGCTGCCCTGTTAAGTCTCCACCACACCTCAAATCCTGCAACAGAACCTTCACTGAGGGGGCTGCTCGAGGCAGAGCAGCTTCCACAGCCCTGCCACAGGGACAGGAGGGAATCCAGGAAAATCAAATGAAGGGAACTTAATTTTCTCCTGCTTTTGCTCCCATCTTTCAAGACATCCTCCTGATTCCATCTCTGACATGTAATGCAATTTAAGCTCCTTGCAGAATCCACCAGGGATACCAGGAGACTGAAGAGAGTTTGAGTAATAGGTAGTTTCTATTAATAAAAGGGAATCTAATTTATCTGCCCTGCTCACTGTCTCTAAACTTGATCCATGGACTTAGTTCAGTTCCAGAACTACCAGTCATGCCATTAAAAAGCATCATGGGCAGTTTCTGAATATTTTGAGGTTTTTATCACATAATAGCTCACTAACCCACATTCCTGGAGCATTTCAGGTAGCTGAAACCATGGGAAAATGAAAAGCTCCTTTAGAAAGCTTGCTGGATTTGAGATCCTGTTCCTTCTAAACTCTCTGACAAACACGATTTTGTGTTTATCACTTTTATTAGCAATGGTCAGACTTACACTTGTCTGTATCTTTCCTGGAACTCACAGGGATTCCTCTTGAGGATGAGGGATTCCAGTGGAGTGTGTCTGAGGTCTGATATCCCCCTTAGGGTGGTGATGTTATTTTCAGCGAGAGATAAGTGCTGGATCTGAGGGATCTTTGGCAGCTGTTTGAAGGATGTAAAGTGGTTTTTATTTGCATTTAGCTCTCTGCATCTGTAAAGCACAAAGTGTATGGCATCACTGTCACATCTGTGACAGAATCCCAACAAAAGGGATGGGTTTTATTCACTGGCTCTACATTTGTGCTACTTTTGCCTACCCATGGACTGCCAGATCAGATCCCTGCTGTTTACATTCCCTAATTTCCGTGTATTGTACAACAGATGCATCATTATTCCTGTCCTCAATGCTACCACTCTCCACACACCTAAAGACACAATTGCAGAGTAACAACAGATGGATGCTCAAATGTATTTATGGTTTCCATGGTCATGCTTGGCCTCTCTGCTTGGGTTGTGTTCCACCATCTCTTCACAGAGATTCTTCCAGTGTCCAACAACTTTCCCCTTTTTTGGCACAGATCTCCCTGAACTTGACAAGAGTCATTAATTATTCCCCAGGAATAAAGGGGACATCATCTGACCTCCTCACTGGGTGATTTCAGCCTGGGGATGACATGAACTCAGAACAGCAATAAACTGATGGATTCTCAATACAATCCCCCCCAGAGGAGCAGGTTGGGCAGTTCTCAAGAGCCTGCTCCAGCTGTCTCTTAAGCCAAATTTTGATTTCAGTGATATTACATAAAAATAGAAACAAGACCATTTGTCTACCTTGGCAACCTTATGGCACTTAGGTCAGTCAAGGAATTGTCCACCAGCCAAAGCTTTTCCACCCGGATTAATCTTCGGAGGATTCTTTTGAAGTTTTCCACCTGGTAAAGATCACCCAGGTCCTGGAATGAAAGGTTCAGCTCCTGGGAAGGGAAAAATAATAGAAATCACTTTTTTTTTCCCCTCTTGCTTTCTAATAGCTGTGTCGTTAAATCTCGAATTAGTCAGGAGTAGTTAAATGAGAATCTATTTCATGATGCTGCTCTTATTGATGGTACCAAGTGCCAAATTCACCTCAGAATGATGGACTCCTTAATTCTTTCAAAGAAAGGAAGAAAGAAACCATCTCTCAAGTATGAATTTTAGTGTTCAGCCCCTTCTTCCTCTGTGGGTGGGCTTGCCTGTGTGTGTGGGGTGGGAGGGAGCAGGACTAAGTGATCGTGCCTTGTTGGTTTGGCTTCTAAACTCATCTGGCACCAAAGTGCTGTGCAGCAGCCAGGCACAAATATTCACAGAGTCCTCACAGAATGGTCTGGGTTGGCAGGGAATTCAAAATTCATCCAGTTCCACACCCTGTCACAGCCAAGGACACCCTCCCTAGGCCAGGTTTAAACCTATGAAATGCAGCGAGCAGCCAGCACGTGATTATTTGGCTTCTTTACAACTGGAGTACAAAATATAAATGAGAAAGTTTTACAGCACAGTTTTCCCAGTTCTCTTGCAGCCTCTTTTCCCATTTCTCTGTGTCAGTTACTTGTTTTCTTTTTCTCAAAGTGTGTTCTTCTTTTCTGAAAAACAGCTCTTCTTCTGAGGGCCCTGGTCAGAGAAAAAGATTTACAATTGAGGGTAGAACTGGCACTCAGTCACTTGCTGGAAGAATATCTATGTATTGCTGGGAAGATTCTGTAATGAAGAAATAGATATAATATTACAGGTGTGTAAGTTTCCAGGTTTCTGAGATGGAAATTAATGTGAAGATTTTTCCACCATTGCCAGGCCCATCATTCAGCCAGCAATCCACAGTCGTGGCGATTTTGTGGTGGCTGGTAAACGACAGATCTGCTACAGCTCAGAATCAAAGCCCTTTCTGAAGGGCTGTTCACAAGGATCTGAGTTCTAAAAGCCTTCTTATTCCTGCCCATGCTATGAGTTAGCCTTTGATTGTCCTGAGAAAGGAAAATGTTTTCAGCTTCCAGAGCAGTGACAACAACTGCAGCTGGGATCAACTGGCCCACTCCAAACCTCATTTGTGTTAAGACAGGCACACACAGGAGACTTAAAGCCTTAATGAAATGTTTAGAGCTATGGGCAGCTTCAAATTCCTAAATAAAGCAAGGACAGGCTGGAAATTTCCCACTGTTTAGTCCCAAACATGCAAGTACTGCATTTTAAAATTCATCATTCATTCTTTCTCTATTCTTGAGTGTGTCTGTGGATTGTAATTGAGTCAATTTAATCTTAAAATACAATACATGTGCCACTGCTTGCAGGACTGGTTTCCCCCTTGCTTTGGCTGTTTGGCATGTGGCTACTGCATTCTGAACATCCAAAAGTTAATGAACTTTTGAGAGAAGTAATCAGCACCACATTAATACAAAAAAATTTCAAGTTGCAGTTCTGGCAGTTGTTTTTCATTTTTGAAATTACAAAGGACAATTTCCTAATGATCAAAAAACAGCTGGCATGTACACCGTGGGGTGAAATCCTGCCCCTTTTCAAAGGAATGGCAAACTCCATGATTTAAGCTCCTGACATTCCAGGATGTAGTGTTTGACTGAAGAGAGTCAGGGCTGAAATGTCCAAGTGTCTTTTTGATCTTTACCTTCCCTCACTCGGGGGCAGCGGAGCTGATTTCCTCGAACGCCGTGTTCTTCTATGTCACACCAGCCAAGGTGCTTGAAGGAGTCAGAAGGAAGCTTTAAAAGAAAGCAAAATAAAGATATAAAAGAATCAGTGAAAGCTCTTGAGGTTTTGACATTTTGTCTTCTCTCATTTCTGGCCTTACTAGAGCAGCAATCCCTCCAGTCAGAGCCATGTCCAGGAGCTGGTGAATGCTGTGGGGATTCACAGCTAAGAGGAGTTTGCCACAGCTCATCCTGGTTTACTCCAATAAATTGGCTCAAATATTGGAGAGAGCCTTTCCAGGGCTCCTTATCCACCTGCCCATGGCACCAGTTTGGTGCACAGAGCTCAAAGAATGAGGCAAATCCCTGGCCACAGCTGACCCCATAGAACAGAATCTTATTTATCATCTGCCCCAGTTTTGGAAGATAAAAGGAGGCCAACGAAATCCACTTCAAAGCTGAGGAAGAGATTTCTGCCTCAGCCACCCTTGTCAGTGTCTCTCTGCTATAAACCCGTGATCAGACTGGAAAACCCAACACTTACTGTGGAAGGTAGCCTGGAATCCCAGTTCTGCCCAAGGACTCCTCTGTTTTGGGATAAAACCAGTGGAAAATTGTGTGGGTCACTAAGGATGGAGCAGCAGGAGGAATGGGATTTAAAGAACTTTTGGTTGCTTGTAGTCAGACCTGAGGAACTAGAGAGGAGATGTTAAGCCAGCGTGGATTCTGTCCAGAGAAATGCAAATTGTATTGGTTTTGTTTTATAATTACTGAAAATAATGACAGAAAATACAGAATAGCTCAGGGTAGGACTTGCCACCAGGCAATGGCCACATCCTGAGGGCAAATCATGGGCAGTCCCCTGAGCAGCATTTCCTTCCACACAGGAGGCTTTCACAGATGTGCCCAAACACCAGAAAGAGGGATTTACTGGCAGTTTGTTAGAAAAACTGAGCCTTGGAGAAAACTGAGAGCCAAACTTGTTCAGCAGCATGATGTGTTCCCTTCTACCCAGGAGAGCCCTGCTGCTATGGATCCAGGCTGGATGAAAAGATACCTCAGTTATTTATTTTATTGCATTGTATGTGGGTTTTAACTCATTATTTTACTGGTATTTATTAGTGTGTTTATTTTCTTCTCTTGATCCAGAGAACAGCTGAACTTTGTTCAATAGAATCTTCAAATCATAGACTCATCAGGGCTGGAAAAGACCTCCCAGGTTATCAAGTCCAACTTTCATCTTGAAGTCGAATGTTTGTGTGCTTTGTTAGTCCCTTGCCTAAGAACACTTCCAAGAAATCACATTTTATATACCCCTAATGGTGCAATTTCTCCAACTGTGCTTCAGAGGGACTGAAGAATTTGCAGACTGGCAGCTGCAATTTAGGAATTTGCCACAGAATACTTGAAAACAATGATTTAATTTAGTCAGGGTGTGCATCCAGCACTGTAATTTGACTTCACTGTACAGGCTCGGGGAGCTCTTGCCAGGGAGTCTCAGCTGTCAGTCAGCATCATAAAATAACTGGAGTCAGGAGCAGAAATATAGAATAAAAGTGCAGCTTCAAAATGGTTTGGAGAGGAAGGCAAGGAAAAGTCTCGCACTGAGAGTAACAGACAGAATAAACAGAACATTGGTTAAAATGCACAGTTACAGGTTATTGGCAAAACCTCACGAGGAGACGTGTCCTGGTGACCTCACTGCAACTGTGCAGATAGAAATCACTCAAACAGCTCTGACAAACAGCTCTCCTCCCTTGGTGCTTTATGGTGGGGCTTTAATGGGATCAAACCAGCCCCAATGAACTGTAGGTGACTCCGAGGAAGCCGTGTGAGCTCAGCGTTTTGGGAAATAACAGCGATTTACTGAGACACTTTCGAGGTCACCTGGAGGCAAACAGCCCCTCTCGGTGTGCGTGTGTTACAGAGCAGCAGGAGCTCACACACAGCAGCCCTGAGGAAAGAGGATTCACACTGGGTCAGTAGTAAAAAAAACCACAGAAAATAAAAGTACTGGGAATACTTGTTTAGCCCTATCTTGGTGTTTGTTCTGCTTCTACTTCCTTGTGTGTTAAATGAGGTCAGAGCAAAGAAATACGTAGAAATTCTTTTATGTTTAAGAAAAAAGATCTGTTATTCTTCTCAGTTTGGAAGTGATCTTTTAGGATGTATTCAAATGACTATTTATAACTGCAAGACTTTTCAAAACCTACCTTCCTCTCAGCTAGATCCTACCTCCTCTGCTGAGACAGGAATATACACTCCCAGTCCATGGAAATGTGGGATAAAACATTTTAGCTGAACCATTTAACATCATCTCTATTCTAATCTCCTGGCAGAAAACCCACTCACAAAACTCTGCATTGGCGATGGCAAACAAAACACAAAGTTCCAGAAAAAACTATGTGATGGATATGACTTCCCCAGTCAGGTGGGTAGTGAGATTTCCATGGGAAAGAGTGACAGAAAGAAACATCTTTCATCTCAAAACTGCCTGAGTTTAATAAGCACCAGCTGGACCCCAGCGTGATGTCACAGAAGATTTTTCTGGAGAGAAGCAAGTGCCACACAGCTTTTCTCTCCCTGGCTTTGTTTACCTTCCTATTTTGCTGCAGAAGTGATGCAAAAGGACTGGCAATGAACGAGGCAGGATGTAATTCCAAGCAATTACAGATCGCACAATACACGAAAGGAACAAAATTTCCTGCCTTGATTGTGAGGCCCTTTGGCTGGATATGAATCTCCAATGACACCTCTGGGAGCAGCACACTAGATTATGTCAAGCATTAAGGGGAAAAAAATGAGATTCATGATGTCTGTCCAGGCTGAGTCATTTCCTCTCCCTTCGCCTGCAGTGAGAAATTGGTGGTTATCATAAATCACAGACCTAACTCCTTATGAGAGAAGAATTAATTTCACTAATGGAAACCCTCTGTGGCAATTGCATTCCTCCATTCTCCCTCTTTTTGGGGGGTGTGGGGGAGTATTTATGATGTCTTTTAAGCAGAGGTGCTTGACTATATTTTAAGAATTCTATAATAGAGGTTTGGAAACTTCAAAAGGTAATGGGGGAAAAAAATCTTGTGTGTGACCAGCTTCTAATTTCTGAGGCTGGCCCTCAGTCCAGTTCCTATCGTGGCTACAACTTTGCCACTGACACCAAATCCAGGTACAAAATGTTTTTTCATCCCAATAATCAAACAAAAGCCCACAAAATGGTACCAAACAATTCTCTGCAGGCACCTTGAAGTCTGGAATGCTCCGTGTGAGCTGACAAGAGGGAGCACAGACTGTGGGGTAACTGGAAGCACTCGTGGCTAACCCCTTGTATTTTATGTGTTCTCCTCAGTGGAAGTCCCAGGGAGGAATTCAGTGTCTGAAGTGTTTTGCAAACTGTCAGGAATGAGAACAGAACAGCTCCTGCATTTTTCAGAACGTGGCTGGGGAGACATCAGGCCATACCCTGGAAAATCATACACTGCTGAGCTCCCTGATCAAAGTCCCAGCTTAGCGAGGTGTCAGTGTCAGCTGTGGGTCTGTGAAATGCTTCTCCTCTCACTGACACCTTGGCCAGATTTCCACAGAGCCCAGAATGCTCCAAGTTTCCTGACTGCAGTGCAAGTACCTCTGAGTCCAGCTGCCTTTAAGTGTAGGATACGTTAAAAGCCCACGAAAGACTTTGAAGAGCTAAAGCTGAGCTACTTCTGAAACTGCACCAGTGAAAGATACTGAGTGAGAAACCGAGTGAAAAATCCCTCCTGTGTATATTTTAGCTATTTGGCTGTTAAGAAAGGACTGTCAGCCAAAAGACTCCTTTCTCCTGATAAAACAGCAGCCTCGACAAACAAACATCTGAGACTCTACAGCTCAGGTTCAGCTCTGCTGCGCAGGAAATGGGAAGCTCAGTTAAAGAGGAGTAAAGATAAAGGAGGTTATAAGCAAACTCTTGCATTTGGGATTTGAAAGGCATTTTGTCCCAGCCTTTGGAGCAGTTCTGGGGTCTGCTCTAGCTTCCCACAGCCTTGTCCCCAGCTGCTCTTCAGGAATCAGCATCCTCGAGCAGGCTTAGCTCTCACTGAACCACGGCAGCTTTCCCCTTACATCTGAAATGCCCTGGGTGAAAGGTTTGGGAACAAGTAGTAGGGCTATTTAGACTCTGTTATACTATTTATATAACTCTTCACATATCCATGGTCAGAATTCCTACGGTGCTTGCTCCATCCCACCAAATCACAGCCCACAGCTAATGGAAAGGCCCCTGCTCCCGTGTGGTTGATCTCAGTGAAGTCTGGTCAGGTTCTCATTTACCAGTAAAGTGCTCTCAGTTCATTCAGTCCTGATACTATAAAAGAGAAAAACGTGGGCTATTCTAAAGGAACCAAATCAAATGTGTTTCAAGATCATCTTTAAGAAATAGAAAAAAATAAAAACCAAACTAAAGAAACGAAGAAAAGAGCAATAAATCCTCTCAAAGCAAAGAGTTCTTATCACTAGGTCAGAGCTGCTGATTTTGCACAGGCTCTAAGAGAGCTGGTTCTGGATCTGCCCAAACCACTTACACAAATAACTGTTTGCTCCCAGGTCACAAACACCCAGTTATTTATGTTGTCCCAGTCAATGGCAAATGCCAAAGCCATCCACACAAATGAACTGCAGAGTTAACTTAGCACCACCGTTTGTGCAAGTATTTAAAAGATGGCAAACTCAGGGCTGTGATTCATTTCAAATGCACACAATTTACTGCTCCAGAGCAGCTTTGCTTGTATGCAAACATTTATTATGAGAACTCTCTGAACTTAGGGTGGCAGAAGATATGGACATAGTGTTTGCGTGCTCTATTACCTTTCAATTATTTTTATAGGAGTTTTATGAGACATTATGCAACATTTTGAAGCAGTTCTTTTGAGCATAATTTAGTGACAAACACACCTGTAAGTTATGGCTACAAAGCATCCTTGCTGATAGCTGTAGCATCAATTATCCCGCTTTATGCTTCATAAAATTGCCCCCCCAAAGACATAATTAACTCAATTAGGTCCTATCACCAGGATGATACATTCCTAGCATATTAACTAACATTTTCCTCCTGGATCCAACTTGCGACCATACAAAGCCCACATCTCAATCCGCGTGCCTTGCGCGCATTTTCGTAACAAACTCAACATTTTTGTTGGGACAGCTTTTGTCTCTCAGCCACCAGGCAATGACACAGAGAAAAACAAACCCATTCTAATTCCTGTTTTCTGCATGATAATCTCCACTAGCAATGCTGGAACATTTTAAAAAGACACTCAATCCTGTAACTCTATCTTTGTTGTCAAAGCATGTCAAGCCAGCTGTGCAATGACTACAGGTTCGTGTCTCCTTTCACCCTCCTACCTTTCAGACATGTCTGGCTGCTGCAAAAAATCCTCACATCTTGCACAAGGCTATTTGTCTACAGGCAGAGCTTATCTTCCCATCTCTTCCCCGGCATAGGGAAGGAGTTCCACGGCCTCCGGAGAGGGGGAACCTGCCGGGATCCCGGCCGGGGCTGGATGGATTCACTGTCTCCAAGGAAACGCTGTCACCTCGCAACGCAGTCACGTTAGGAGCTTTTGTTACCAATCTCTTAAGCACATCAAACAAATTCCCGGGCTGATCGAGCCGGTATCAGTGAGCTGTCTTTCCAGAAGGTGCCTAAAGATAGGTTGGTGATACCTGTAGCGAGATATGTGATCGTCCCGTGGAATCTCTGGTCCGCTCGCGCCAGCGACTTCACTTTCACCAAGTGCTGTCACAGTTTGGCCCCCTTGAAGTTCACGTTTTTGTTGCTTAAAAGATCTCCTGCTTCATTAATGGCTTGTTAAATGCCTTATTAATTTATCCAAGAACGTTGGATGAAAAGAACATACTTAAAGAGGCTCATATTTTATGTAATGTTCAGGAAAGTTCTTTGTGAGCACCTCTTTGCTCTGTCGAGTGTTTTTGCCTCATTTGAACGTGCTCAGCCATTTTAGGAAAATCTTCCAGGTTTCCTTCCCTGAGTTTGCAGCTGAGAATGAAAACAAGAGATTCTTCTCTGAGTGGGAACCAACAGGTCAGGTTTGTGTCTGTTTTTATATTATATTTTTCTTAAAGCATTAAAGCTGCAGGTTCTGAGAATCAGCCCAGCGAATTATTCCCTTCCAAATGTGTTTGAGTGATGTTTGGTTCACCCTGACAAAGTGCTGGCGGGGTTCCAGGATGGAACTGCAGCAGCCCAGTGTGGTTATGGGCACTGGTCAGTCCCTACTGAAGTTCACAGACGGATTTTGAACTCCAGCAGTGGTGATGGGACCCAGGTTTTTGTGGGAGGTTATAATGGAGCTGTAAATCATGCCCTATTGATCTGCACCTCCCACACCACAGGCACAGCTCCGTCCTCACTCCAGCTCCTGGGCTCTGTACTGAAAAAAGAGGGGATAAATAGATTAAAATCAATGTGGAAAAAGTACACAACCCCCTCTGCACAGGGGTATTCAGCTGGAAATGTCATATAGTCAAAACCTCTGTGGTTTAGACTTCTGCCTTTCAGCTTCTTCACAGAAAAATGATTCCTTATCCTCCTTTTCCTTCACATTTCTCTTGTCTCTTCTTTTTGGTCATTACAAAGGCTGATCATTTAAAGATCTTTCTGTACAGAAAGGTCTGTGCTTTCCCCAACGGTGGCTGAAGGCTCCAAAACCTTCTCTTAGAAATCCTGCTGGCAAATTTCACTGTGCCAGTAAAGTCGAGGGGAATAATGGTAATTAGAGAATTTCAGCTCTGTGCAAAGGCATTTTGTGGCTCCAAATGTTGAATTGACAGATCGTTATGTGAAATGTAACAAAGTAGCCATTCCACACAGGTTTCATTAAAACTTTATGTGCTAAGAACTGAGTTTATTATGGGGTGGGCGAGGACAGAGTATTAAGAGATTCATCAAGTCACTTGAGCGTATCATTTCTCTGTCTGCTAAGAATAAAGAAATTAATATCTAAATCAAACAAGACTGTAATTTGGGGCCTTTCTAACTTACCATTTTTCCTCTGTCTGTAAAGTGAAAGGTATTGGTCCCCATCACATCCTAATGGGCTTCAGATTTTTTATGGCAAATGCATTCCTCATAAAGCCCATGAAAAATTATCTCTGTGCTATTTCAGAGGAACGACATATTTTACATGGTGTCGGCCTTTCCATTATAAACACTATTTTTCAGATCTTTACAGCCTGCCCATAAAAATGTGCTTCTGACAAGAAATTCAGCAGCATGCCCCAGCTCTGCAAGAAAGAAATCGTTTTTCCCACTTTATCCAATTTTGACCGGTAATTTTCTCTTTGAATTGGGTAAATGCAGGGTGGGCATCAGTCTCAGCCATGGGTCTCTCACATTTACATTCCATGGGATGCTTCCCTGCATGTCCATGAAATATGTAGGACTGGGCAGAATCTGGTTCATCCTGAGGTCTGATTAATGACAGAAACAATCCCAATTATTCTCACTGCTGTAGGCCACCGAAGGCCCTGTTGTTCTGGGCACCACAGAAAGCCAGGAAAACAGAGTTTGCTCCAGAGACTTTGTGCTTTAATTGAACAGAGCAGACAGACAAAGAGTAGGAAGAAAGGAAATAATATTATCCCTCCTCCTTTTGTACAGAAATAACTGAGATGCTCAGACCATGAAATCCTGGCACCGTGGTAGCAGCCAGCAGAAATTCAATGTTCCTGTGCCCAGGGTCAGCAATCACACAGGATTCCCAGCCACTGACTTCGTTAAGACCAGACTGGATGAACAGTCTGGCTTTAAAGTCGGCATTTACTGGCTGAGTTTCTGAGCTGACATTTTGTTAATCATTGTTAAACAATACTTAAAAGACATTTCTCTATTAAAACATTTTTCTGATTCAGGGATCCATCAGTTTGTTGGTGTAATTTTACGTTCTTTATGAGAAATCCCTTTTTTAGTGTTAACTTGATGCATATTGGTGATATCAAACCATGAGGTCGATGCCACCAGTAAAATCAGAGCTAAACACATAACAACACTTGAGCACCAGCAGGAAGTGAACTTCTGCATTGATCTCACCTGGTTTGAACACATCCAGGAATCCAGGGCATTCATGTTGGATGAGTCAGTTAGAAAGAGAGAATTTCTTGGGGTTTTTCAGTGGTAGGGTCTGCAGGGCCCTGGAAAAGGAACACATTTTAATGCACAAATGCTCATCTGCGCCTCGGCAGATAAGCAGGCACACACACAAATAACTGGTGATTTTGCTGAGTTACCCAGGCAACACATTTCTTTCTGTCCTGCCCATTCAGGATTCCAGGAGAGCATTTGAGTCCCACTGGTAGGGCTTGGAGAGCATTTCCAGGGAAAAGCCAAGGACAACAGAATGAAGCTTTGGACAGGAGGAGAGCAGAGTTAATGAAACATTTCAGCAGGGTCACCAGACAAAAAGGAATCAACAACTAGCTGCATAAATAATTGAAGTGAAAACTATATATGTCTGCTTTTCTAAGGTGTTACAAACCCATGGATTCCAAGAGGGTTGGAGGGGCTGTAACCAAGCAACGAGGACTGAAATTTGGTTCTCTCTTCTGGAAAAACAGTGGGCTTGCAAGTCATAAAGACAATGTCTGGCACTGAAGATTGAACCTTTCCTTGATTTAATAGTCTTTGGATGAATCTATAAGGAAAGATGTTTATGGAATGAAGAATGGCATTTTTATTTGGTTTAGGAGAGGCCTATTCCAATATCAAATCTGTCTTTTCTAACAAAATGAAGGTCAATAATTTCTGGATGAATTAGACTTTTTCTGACACTGAGGAAAGACAACAAATAAGTAACATTTCAAGATTTTTTTTTTCTCAAAACTTCCTGTTCCAAAGAAATAATGGACATAAATCACCATCTCTTCATTCCTTCACCTGTATGAAAGACAAAACATAATTGTATCCCAAGTGGAGCTGGTGGCACACAACACTCCTGATGGATGATTCCTCCCATTATGTACCTCGCTGAGATGAGGTACATTTTCCCTTTTACCTTAAAACATGGCTTTTATATTGAATGAAGCCATTGCATCCCTAACCCACAGATGCACATAAGATCACGATGAACCTCGCAGCCCTCACGAGTGAAGCCACTGAACTCAGCTGGAGCAGAACCAGACTCTGTGTGGACGTGGAAAAAGCCCAAAGGCGCCTGCCAGGTACCTGCCAGATCCCTCCCAAGAGGCTGAACCTCACCCAGGTCATGGTTTGGAGCTCGCTGAGGCTCAGTGACAAACTGCATCCATTGTAATGAGCTTCCTGTCACTCTCCACTTCTCCAACTGCCATTCCTGTCTAATCCTCAACATTTGAAGCTTCTTACCCAAAGCAGCCAAAACAAACAAATCAGGTGTTTGATGGAACCACCCGGAGCTGAAACCTCCAGTGTGAGGTCAGTCTCATTTCCTCCATCCACAGCTTCATTATGAATCTCATGTTTCATCTTTTCAGGAGTTAATTGTTAATAACTCCCCGTGGAATACAAGATTCATTAAGTACTTCCTAATTTATCAAACACAAGTCTCATCAGGTAATTTTAATCATATGAAAGTCATTCTAAATTCATTTTGATAGACAATTTCCTGTTGCAGCCTAGTAAGTCTCCTTTTCCCCTGTGTCCTTGGAAGCAGCATCTCTGGTTATTCTCCTCTCTAACTTCCATCATTGCAGGTGCCATTACACGTCCATAACTTTTTAGTATTTATTTATGGAACTGTTGCCAGCTGCTAAAGACTCATGTTTCCTTTTTGTTTCCTT
>VZTJ01004286.1:3222637-3275438 GCA_013397795.1 Orthonyx spaldingii | reverse complement strand
TTTTTTTTTTTTTTTTATGGAATTGATTACCTGAAATGTATTGAAAAAAATCTTACAAATACGGGAAGACTTGGGAGTCACCAGAGCGCTTCTTCATTAAAGTGGCTTTGCCAGGTTGTCAGATATGAGACATTTGAGGCAAATAGACATAATCTCTTTAGGTATGGGATGGGAAAATAGTTGTATTGCTGGGCCAAGGTGGTAAAAAAACCCCAGCTGTACATGAGCTGAGGAGGGAGAGGACAAGGAAAACATGGAAAAACAATGCAGCTGAATGACAAACATAATTCAGTTGTTTAAAATTCAGAGCTGCCTGTCCCCATTCCAATCAAAGAAGGAACTGAGAACTCTGAACGTGCATTTACAGGCAAAACTTGTTCCTGACATCTCCGGGTTTTTTATCCCTATTTTTTCCCCGAGTCCTATTGCCAAAAAAAATTAAGTTCAAATGAATGGCTTGTTATTCACTGTCTGCAAGGATAATAAAGATGTTCTCTAGCTGAAAGCAGAAAGCAGGGCCTCCTGTGATCATGGGGAAAAGAAGAGAGGAGCATTATGAGAAGAATCAACTGTTTTTATTAAAGGTGTTGTGTTCGTGCAGCTTTTGTCAGGAAATCCAAATAATTTGCTCCCACTTGCTTTCATTTTGAGAAAATGGCAGCCTTGTGTTACACAAAAAAAGAATGAGCCCTGCTTCTCTCCAGTGCTTCTTTTACAGGCGGGAGACAGACACACTGTAGCTGTCCACAGTTCCTGCATTTAAAGTTAGGAGCTGGCACGGCCTGCCAGAAGAAATTAAATGTCATGAATATGTGTTTCTGCTCCAAGTCAGAGCCTGCATTTGCTGTATCACATCTCTGTGTCCTGAGGGCTGCACCACGTTCTCCTCCCAGCAGTGCTGGGGCTGCTGAAGCGTTCCGGGGACGGATTTTCCATCGCTTTGTCCCGCAGCTGAGGAGTTCTCCTGGCTCAGCAGGGCATTCCTCAGCAGCAAGCATTTTACATTCACAGGGCACAGCTATAAATATCTGTTTTAAATCAGGTCCACTGAATTCAGCGGAGAAGGGGTTCTGGACTCGGATATATTCAAAAGACAAGAAGACCTTAAAGCACCTTCATCTGAGCAATTTCCCTTACCCTTACTCTCCACACCACTGGCTTTCCACACGAGTTCTGGCACTGCAGGACACCAGAGCTGCTGCTGGGACTTCCCAGAGCGCAGTTTGTAACCCCTGAGAAGGGCAGGGCTCCGTCCATGTGCATCAGCCTTTCCTGCCCTCAGCTGGGTTTCAATCAGGGCCCCGTGAACGCCAACCACGGGCTGGAAGTGCAATGACTTCATCCAGTGCCTCGCTCTGCTTTAGCTCTTTCCAGCCAAAATCCCCTCTGCAGACAAATCTGCGTTCTTCAGAGGTCATTCCCCACCTCACGTTTTTGCTTTAACAGAGATGAGGCGATAGCAGAAGCAGCTTTTCTTTAAGGGGAAATAAAAAGGATGAAACCCCACACACTTCAGATCCATCCCGATCTTTGGACTTCAAAGAGGCTCTAAGCCCGAGCTGGCCTGGAGGGGTTGTGAAGGTGCTGTTAAACTACTCTGTGTCACAATTTTCTCCAGTCACAGACCTGCCAGGTCACTGAACCAGTCTCAACCATTAACTACACCATCTTTCAGCTGCTCCACTTTGCTGCCAGCTCCATGCTGTATTCCCAGTTGGGAAATTAGAATTTTCTTTTTGCCTCGCGCTGGGGGAAGAAGAGAGCCCCGCTTTCGTTTATTAAATGACTGAGTGACCAGGTGTTCTTGTCTTGATTAAGGCAGTTTAACATTTCTGCTGATACCTGTACTCTAAGGTCTCCTTTCAGACCTCATCTTTTTTGCAGTTGAGTTGTGAAAGATCAGCAGCTGAGCTTCAGTCGTGCTCCTCCTCATTTTTCATGCTGCCTTCACTGTTTTGGAGAGCTCCTGAATGCAAAATGAAGCTGCAAGAGTGTGTTTGCTCTACAGCCAGCAAGGCATGAAGCCCCTTTTTTTCCCCTACAGCTGTGGAGTACAGCCAGAGCGTTGCTAGCAGTGTCGCTGGAGATGTGACTCAAAGGGTGACATTTCGTACTCCGTGCTGTGACGCCAGATGATTAATGCTCACAGCCAAGCACGGGCTGGTTTAAATAAACAAAACTAAATATCTTTCTGTGATTATGGGAATCGCGTTACATCTCTGAGGGAGCATCAGCTGCTGCTCCCAAATGCCTCAGATTTGTCAGCTCGTTGTGAAACGCTCCGGTTGCTCGCTGGATTTTCCTGCCGCACAAATCCATCGGCGCTTTGGCCCCGCCAGGCCAGGGGGTGGTTTGGCCACCAGTTTGGGACACAGCCCGTTCTGCACAGCAGCCTTAATCTTGTTTTACAGTCAGCAGTTTACAGCATCATATCGTTCCCATTTGCAGCATTAGAGAGACATAACAGAGTGTAACAGAGCAGGGACCTCAGCCCCGAGCCAAGGCAGTGGGATTGTCCCGTTCCTGCCACCTCCTGTCCCTGCTGGCCACTCACCACGAGGGTCACGCTCCCTGTTCCATGCTGTTTTCTGCGGAATGAGTCCCTTGGGATGCAGCCAAAGGGGCAGAGCAGAGCCCAGTTCAGAGCCCTGGCAGAGCTCCAGCTGCACCCCACATCCACACCCCCTGCCCTCTGCAGCTGCCCCGCCACGGGAAGGAAATGCAGGCAGGGAAACCCCTGGATTGTCCCGAATTCCAGTCAGGGATTGCAGGGGCTGGGGGAGGACAGAAGGGGAACCATCCTCACAGCAGAGGCTGAGCCACCACCTCCCTTCAGTTGGGAAAAGAGCACTTCCCTTTGCCCCACTGCAGCAAAATCTTAACAGCAAGGTGCTGGTTAAATTCTGAGATTGAGAACAGGAACAAATACTGATTTTATCTGCTCTGCCAGCTGTGTTGGGTAGGAATGAGCCTTAACTGCTGTGTCTGTGCAGGTTTAGATAGTGTTACAGCAGCTGAAGGCAGCACTGCCACGACACACAAAAGCACAGCGCTGTCACAGATACCCCTCGGTTTATCAGATGGTGTCTTCAGATGTCTGTGCTGAATGTGAACACACTTGCAAAATTAATACTCCCCAAGCTCTAGTAACATAAAAAAAAAAAAAAAAAGGCTTTGTACAGAAACCCTAAAAAATAAGCCAGGCTTTGCAGCACTGAAGGAGATAGAAATGTAAAACAACCTTTCCACTTGAAAACCTTTCTCTATAGAGTCATCAGGATGCATTTCCTGGGAAAGCAGCAAAGACTTTGATCTGCCTTGTTCCTGAATGCTGTTCAGATCATCGTGCTCACCATGGAGGGTGGAAAACAGGCTGCCAGCTGGTTAATGGCCCTCCTGAAAAATAGCCTTCTGTGTTGCTTTTTGGAAGTCACTTGTCAGGGAACTATCAAAATATAATCTCTGTACTCTTGTCATCCATAGGAGGACGCATATTTTAAGCAAGTGTTATCAAGGCTTAGAGAGCCTGAATTAACTTGTGCTCAAGACACTTAGTGCACTGCCAATAAATCTGCTGGAAAGTTGTTCTATCTGGAAAATACAGAGTAATGCCAAAGCAGCCTCTCAGGAGAGTTCTGCCAGTTCCTCCCATGGGGGTCGTGGCTCCTCTTCGGGGCCCTGGGTGTTGTCAGTGGCTGGGGAGCTTTGCCACTGCCCATGGTGTTAAACACTGATATTCTTTATTTCCCCAGGGCCCTCTGCCTCCATCTGTCTGCTCCTATCAACGTTGTGAATTCCCTGTGCAATGGTTGCAGGCACAGGAATATGCTGCCATCACTTTCAAGAGGCCAGAATTCATCATTTAACTCGGGGCACTGAAAGAGAGGAGCCCAGCCAAGGTAGTGACTGAGAAAGGGAGGGGGAAACAACCTTTTTATTCCCTCACAGGCATCCTGCACCAAGGACGAGTCCTCCACCTTCTAAACCAAGAGTGGCTTCGTTATTTTGTCCATGTTACCTCACGGAGTCATGCAGTAATAGGTTTGTTTTTGCTTACTTAGCACAATAATAACAGGATTTGTGGTTCCCTTAATACATCCACATTTAAGGAGTGCATGTATACACAGACAAAATGCAGTTTTCTAAATTCTGCATCTTGCATGCTTATAATCTTCACCTTTTTTTCCTATAGAAACACAGTGATTAGAAGCCCATTTCATGTTTTCAGGTAAGTGGCCTAAAGTAATTTTCACAAATCGGGCAAAAAATGAGTTCTTTCAGTCACAAAAAATCCCGGGTATGCCAGTTCCCACCCAGGTCTTCAAACTCAGGCTTCAGGGCACAGCCTGAGAGAAACCTGCACAGGCTCCAAACTCACTGAAAGTAATGGGAATCCTTTCATGATGGACTGCACAGGGATTTGGAACAGGCTGCAGATGACAACGGAGCTTTTCCTGGTGATGCTCTTTGCTCTGAGTTCTTTGGACGCCACATGATTGTCTGCTTGATTTAAGCATTTAAGGTCATGGAACCAGACATTCCCTAATTTCTGTTCAGAGCTGACTGCGTTTCTGCAGAGGTACCTGGATGTGCTCATCAGGCTGTTCTACCCACGCTTCCAAAGTCTCTGCCCCACACGTGTTAACATTCAAAAGCTCAGTAATTCAGACACCACCAGCTCAGAACACTTTTATCTGCAGGTGTTTACACCTTAAATGCGGAATGACACTGGGAAATAAAGGAATTAAAATCGCTCCAGTCAACCTTGCTCCCCGTGAAACTGCAGCAGTAAGACTGGCTCTGAAATCCTGGGATGATTCACAGATGACTTCTGATCAAAAAAATCTGAAGTGAACTTATTAACTGGAGCAGACTGCCTCTGATTTTCTTTTGCATAGACCAAGGAGAGAATTCTGTGAAGGAAAAATCAATGGAGACAGATGCAAACCAGGCAGCAGCAGCAGGAGTGGCCTCTTTTACCTCTCTGGATTTTGCTGAGGGCTTTAATGGAATCACAGAGTCACAGAATGGGTTGGGTTGGAAGAGACCCTGAAGCTCAGCTCATTCCAAGTGCCCTGCCAAAAGCAGCTCAGCTGATGAAGACGTTTCCTTGTTTGGGAGTTGGCAGCAGAGCTTTACACGGTCCTGCTCCTGGAAAATGACAGGCACTCACCACACACTGGTAATTCCAAGCTGCAGCCTGACCCAAGGAGGACCTTTCCCAGCAGAGCCAAAGAATTTTGAGACCAGTATTTGTCTTGTAATAAAGTTCAGAAATGTTATTATTCCTGTGTCAAGCTGTGCTGACTTTCTGGCTGCTGCCTTTAGGAAAATGCATTTACGAAATACATTGACAATGACAGAAACTTCAAATAAACAGGATTTTTGTGCCTCACTGTTGGTGACCAGTGAGATTTGGCATTGCCCAGAGCATGATCCTTATAGGTCAGGGTAAGAGGGACTTCCTGATATCTTTTATTTCTTATCATGTTTTAACATATTCCATTCCCTCTGCTCAGGCACTGCTATCACCCAGTAACCACCTGCAAGGATTCCAGCTTGGGTTTAAAACACGACTTTTAACAAATACCTGTAAATAGAGTAAGAAACCACCACAGGGTTCCAACTCTTTTGGTAGCATTAGAGGGAATGGCTGAAACTCATCTTTTTCCATGGGCAATTCCAATCCCTTAATGAGAGCATCACAGACATGATTTAGACACAATCCAGATTTCCTCTGTATCTTTTTCCTTCCTTACTTAAAAGCACTTCTATACAAATACAGAATAATTTTTCCGCAGGAATTTTCCCTCAGTTTGTCCAAAAAGATCACTCTTCCACAGGGAGGACGTGTGTTTATGGGAGAGACAGCAAAACAACTTGTTATCAGTAAAGCCTGGGTCGTATCAGACACATCACTCCTATTGTGATTCAGCGTGGCTGAAAAGATAAAAACTCAGGCAATGGGCTGAATTCCTGAGCTGCAGGAACAATTCCAATTCTTTCCTCAGCCAGCTCCTGGCAGACCCAGAATTTTACAATCAATATCTGTATCTGGGCTCCCACATTTATCTTTCCCACCTTTGCTCATTACCTGCCTGCCAGAGTGACCGAGTGAGCCTGATCTCCTTCATCAGCCTCCCAGCCCTGGTATTGCCCTGTGCCATTGTCTGAAAACTGCAATTCCAACTGCATTTTAATCCCTTACTTCTTTTCACTCAGTTTGCCTAATGCCTACAGCAGCTGGCCCATGACTTGGGCTTCTAATTAGTGCTGTAAAATGAAAAAAAAAATCTTCCCGTGGATGCTGTTGGAAGGCAGCACTGTATGAAAAGAACGTCATTGGAGAAGCCCTTGTGGAGGGGGGTGACAGACACGGAGGGTTAATGAGTTTCCAAGTCTCGGGGATGTGCACTGAGGATGGTTTCTCATGTGGAACTTTGCTTCACAGCCCCGGCCAGCCCAGCTGGAAGCCCCAGCAGCTGCCGAAGCAGAACAGAGGTCCCAGCCCGCAGCCGGAGCCTTCCCTCGGTCTGGACCCCTGAAACTGCAGCAGCTTGATCCAAACCCCTTGGGAACTTCAGGCAGTTTTCCAAGCTAAATGGATCCACAGTTCCTCCCCAGCTGTGCCAGGAGACGCGGAGCAGCTCACAAGGGACATCAGCTCCTTGCTGGAATTATCTGAGTTACCAAGGCACGGCTTTCCTCCTCCTGCCGCCGGTATTTGGGGGGAGCTCATCCATCTCCTTCTAATCCATGAATTCCTGTTTCCCACTGCAGGGACAAAAGCAAGGTTTGCCCCAAAAAAGGGTCAGGAACAACTCAAGAATGAGCTTGTAAACACCACTTGTTATTTTTTAAAAACCCTTGTAGGAACAATATTGCCTCCTCCCCAGGAGGGGAGAAGCCCTGACAGCGATGGAACCTCACTGTGCCAGGGGAGAACACGCTGGGAATCTGCTCCTGCAGGAATTCCAGTGACTGTGGAAGGCAGGGGGGGAAATTCCAGAGGCAATCAAAGCAGAACAGCAGAATAGGGCCAGCACATCAATGATTCAACCCCGGTTATTTCTCTCTTGTAGAAAAGAAATGACAGCTCCTGCTGCAGCAGTGGCTCTCTGAAACAACCCCAGCACAGCTCCATGGCTGTCCACAGGGACAGCTTAAAGAACAACCCATTTCTGCTATTTCACCCCACACCAAGCACACAAGGCATCCTGCAGGACAAAAATTCCTCTGGGAGCAATGGACTTCCTCCAGCAATCCCTTACCACGAATCAGAGTGAAGTTTGCAACACAAAACAGGGGTTTGGGGATTTGTGATTGTTAATCCCACGAGCCTGGGGCTGACTCTGCTCCAAACTCAGCATCTCTCATTAACTCTGCTGAGATCTACCTGTACTCGAGCCCTGTTCAGGATATTCAGCTTTCCACCACTCCCACAGGATTGCTGTCAAAAGGAAAGTCCTTCTCGGCTCCTTAGCAGAGAGTGACATCTTGTGGTTTCTTCTTTTGTCCACCACTGACAAATAAAAATTAGCCAGAAGAGCCTTGACTGGGTTTGGTTTGTTTGTCTCTGGTACAACACCAAGATCTCATTTCCTTGAGGAATCTCACGTCCTTGATTCCCAGCCACTGACACAAACATTTACTCTGCCACTGCCAGGGCTTGTGGAAGGAGAGTGAACATTCATGCTTGGAACAGCAACAAACCCATTCCAATTCACACAACACGACAAATTCAGGTTGAATACAGACCACAAAACCCCTCAGGTGCTCAAGGCCACGTACAAGTTCCTAGCAGCCAAATAAATCAATCTGCAGCAGCAGCACCCCTACTGAAGGGATCTTCAGGGAAAAACTTTCCAAGTGCAGCTCTGAGCATTCCCACCTGGACTCCAGGATGTGTGCAAGGAAGAGAAGATGATCCCAAAAGGCAACTGCACCTCAGGCTTCAACTCAGGGGCATCCCAGCAGGGTCTCAGCAGTCACTGTCACACCATGGGTCACTTCATCAGCACAATGAGAGGAGTTTCAGTGATTTATTTGCTGATAGAGCCTCCAACACAGAACAGTTTTAAATTTAAGACTACACACCTAAACTCATAGATGAGCTACAACTGACAAATTCCCCTTGCAAAAAAAAAAAAATTCAAAAAAAAGGACAAAATTACTTTGCTAGTTTCGTAGTGAAAAAGCAGTAGTATCTTTGAAAGGAACGGAACAAATTATACAATTTATAAAATTATATTATTATTATATATTTTATACAAAACACTATATTTTAATATAGTATTTTAATAAAATATTTATTACAAAATTATATTATTATATTACTCCAATTATACAAAATGTGGAGTAAAAACCACAATGGAATAGTATTCATATATCTATTGACTGGTAACAATAATGAAAATATTATTACTACTGAAAACTATGAAAATAAATCAACTCATGTTGATGTAAACCAGGTAATTCTTGATTTTCAAGAAATAGAAAAAGTATATTTTGCAAGTAGAGGGCCTGGAAGAGCAGCAAGGGAAATCACAAGTGTTTGCATTTCTGTTCCTGCTGGTTCTCCTATGTGCCCACTCTGGCAATTCTGGGAATTTGATGTGGAATTTGTGGTTCTGCATCAATCCAGCTGCTGGGGAGTTGTGTGCATGTGCCTGATACCCTCCCCAAACACTTCTGCCTGGCAGCTGTCCTGCCAAAATTCAAAGCTTTACCTCAAATCTGTCCTCAGCCCTTCCCTTAGGGTAAGGAACATCCACACTGCAAGGACCTGGTGCAAAGGCAGAACGCGTCAGGAAGAACTTCTGATGGACTGAGAATAAACGTGACTGAGGGTCTGTCCTGTCCTTCCCAGTCAGAGTGAACATCACAAAAATTAGCCTGAAAAAAAAGGCAAGAAGCTCCCCTAAGATGAAACCCACAGGAGATCCTCAGCACGTGGGTCACTTTTACAGACACGAAGGGATGTCCACAGAACTCTCTGAATATGAAGAACCAGCCCTTGTGTAACCACATCAAAGCTCCTTTCACCTGCAGTGAAACCAGCTTTGTCTTGGTAAAATTAGCCCCTGTTCCTTCTGAGCAGCACTCCCTCTTTCCCTCCCAAACATAACATTTTTAGCTGCACAGAGCTAAAATTACCATTTTCATCTAAATTTGAATACAAAAGCTGTCTTAGCAAGTCCAGACTATAATACAGAAAGGTAATGAGCACCAGCAACACACTTAGGAACCCCATTTGTGAAACAGCTCAAGGAGGCAGGGCTAGAAATGTGTTCAAAAGCCTTTTCTCCAAGGGAGCACTCGCAGCCTCCACAGGGAACATCCCCCACGTCCCAGCGTGACCTGCAGGAGCTGCACCAGCAGTGGGAAAAGAATGAACAATGGGTCAGGTCTTGGAAGTTCTCCTTGCATGAGTAACTTCGGGAGCAACACCTCTGCTGTGCTGAAGTGAGTGACTGCCAGGCGAGCCTGTAACTGCAATTCAGCCAAAAGGCATTTGTTCCCATAGAACTCCAAAGATAAAACTCCTAGTGACTGAGAAAAAGCCATTTATTATCCAAAGGTTTGTATTTATGATCTGTTTCAAAAGAGCTCCTCCCTCCTTTTCTCCTGTTCTCGCTCACCTTTTTCATAACCTCTGTTCTTTTTGTATTTTGCACAATGAGGGAAGGAAATAATTACACGTCTCTCTGCTGACAGTGGGTGCTGCTCCTCCTCTTCCAAATGGAAACAGCAACCAAATCCCCTGCTAATATTTACTTGTGCTACGTGTCATTCTCCTCTCTATCAGTCTATTCTCCAGAAAAAGTTAGGAAATGAAAAGGATGATGATGTTCCTTTAGACATTTATTTATGAATAGAACTGGAAAGGATGATGTTGTTCCTTTAGACATTCATTTATTTATGAATAGAACATTTTTAGACACTTAATTTTAAGTCGGGGTGGCTTCTTTTTCTTTTTTTTTTTTTTTTTTTTTTTTTTTTGGAGAAAGAACATTCTACAGCCCTGAAATGAGATACTGAAGAGCAGAACAACTGCTGTGGGGGAGAAAAAATATGTCCACACGAATGGCATTAGTACTGAACTCTTTTACTTCAGTCACACACAGAGCTTTCTACGCTGACAGGTCTCGGATATTCATGCGATCAGATTTTATTGGCATCAACACTTGGGGGGGGTCGGTGGCAGAGTCACATGCAGGAGCATCCAGAAAAGCAGGATCACGTGGGAGAGAGTTCACACAGAGTCTACCACAGCCAGGGAATGAAACGGGCTCGGCTTCGCTCGCGCGGTGTCTCTGACCGGGCAGCACAGCACGGCCGGGCCCTGCCCTGCCCTGCCCGGGACAGGCAGTGCCACGTGTGCTTCTTCAGCTCTGCCATCTGCACTCTGCAGAGCTGCACACGCTCTGCTCCTGTCTCATTGATCAAGTCAGTCTTTGGACTGTAAAAAAATTACAAATAATGGATTTGCAGTTTCCTGCTTTACAACTCACTAGAACAAGAAACAGTTGTTGACGTGTACACAACTTTATTTTAAGGACACAGCAATCACAATGACAGAAACAGAACCATTACTGTAATACTGTAAGCTTTCCTCTGGGAACTGACTTGCACACAGTTAGATCCGAAAGCATTTTGAAACAGTATCCTGGGGGAAAACACAGCAAACCTTAAATATATTAACTTCAAACTTTATGTGCTTATCTCCTCCTTTTGGTCGCTGGTGGCAGTTAAAGCTTTTCGAAGTCGTGGCCACTTGAATTCATTGCCTCAGGGTGCATCACCCTTCCCATGAATAACACGGTACCTGTTTTTTTTTGGGGAAGGGAGGAAGGGAAGGGAAGATGTCAGAACCAGAACCAGAGAAGTTTTGAGATGATGAAAACCAACAACAACCTCTAGAGCAGCGCTGTGTGATTTTTATAGGAACAAATGTCTCGGAACTTGGTACCAGGAAATGGCTCAAGAGCCCTGTTTGAAGACAGCAACCAATCCCAAGCACTTGGGCTTGTCTGGAGAAGAAGAGCAACCAACAGGATTTTTTCAAAACGTTTCCAGCCTCAGATTTCTGGATTAGTAACAAGCTTCGAGGTTTTGTTGGCAACTCCTCTTTCGACACACAACAAAAATTCCTGGGCAAGGTTAAGAACTGCCCCAAAGTGACCAAGTTCTACTCTGTCCTGATTTGAGCTTTTCTTTTGGGGAGATTTTTGGATACTGAGTAGCAATAAAGGACAGATCTCCTCCCCCAGATAAATTTTTTGCCTTATGTGTCTACAGCAGCAAGGATACTCAATTTCATTATGGTTAAAAAACCCCGTAAGAGTTGGTATCCTGCCTTGCTGGCCTGGTTTCAGCCGGGGTGGAGTTTATTTTCCTCTCAGTAGCTCCTGTAGTGCTGTGCTTTGACTGGAGTGCCACAGGTGACTCTACCTAACCAGACCAAGCATCACTGGCACCTCAGTGGTTCAGTAAACACTGATTCTGTGGTGGGATCACAAACACAGGCCCACAAAAACCTCTGTGGGTGCACAGCAATGTTTTATCAGCCAGTCACATCCACCTCATTACAGCACATTACAAATATGAGACCAAGGAATCATTAATCCTGGCCCCTTTTGCTGATGAGTGCTGCTGTCATCCCTCACCTGCCACAGAGCACTTGGAGAGCACAACAGAATTATTCCCAGCTCTAATGGCCCTGCATTATGCAAATCATCTGGTACTGGGAATGTTTTTCACTGGTCTGACTGCAGCCAGGCTCTGGGAAATGCAATGATTATGGATACTCAGGGCAGTAACACTCTGTTCTCACAGCAAAAATGGTGAATTTTTCTTTTCTGCCAATGTTTTTCAGGGTTATGTCAGATTTTGGTGTTTTATTTGGAGAAAGATTCGGGGAAATGGAAAAGGTGAGTCTTTCAATATTAGGTATTTTAAGACAAACTAAGGAAAATTTGCAATACAAGCCCAGTTCATTGGTCAAAACATGCAATTTTCCTTTGAATACTTGAGGATGTGCCGTGAAAAACTCAGAGAAATCTGCAATATTCTCACCTGTTCTTCTGTTTCTGACCAAAAAGAAGAAGGGATGGTCCACTATGACTTGGGGATAGAGCACTGCCATTCTGCTGATGGCAATCATTCCTGGGGGAAAGAGAACACAGGGAGTTTGTTAAACAGCTCTGCCCTTCTCCTGCTCTTCAGCAGAGGTATTTGTGCAGCCACTCAAGCCCCACGAAAGAAGTCAACACCAAAAAAGAAAAGAAGCCAAGTCCCAAAAAAAGTCAACACCAAATAACAGCAGGGAAATATTAACAGAAAAGGAAAGAGACCTGCAGAGTAATTGCCTTTTCTGGCTCTAAGAATGATTAACAATGCAGAGTGCTGCAATCTCCCAGGCTGAGGGAGCAGCAGATAAATTTTAAGATGCAGAACCTTCAGAGGAGTTACGACTGCTGCTCACTCACAGAGGCAAAGTGCACTGCATTAGGCAGCACTGCTGACCTGTTTTACACAGCTCCCAGCTGCAGAGGAGAGGGAAAGGGAACCCTTCATAACCATGGAATACGTAAAAATTAAACAGGCTGATCCTGCAGCTTTTGGCTGGAGTTTTTAAATAATGCAGAGCCTGAAGGCAAAATTAACTGTGGATCAGGCACTTTGTTATTTTTATTTGGAGATGCATGGACTTCTCCAGGATATTATCATTAATTCCCAGAGTTTCATTTACTTCTAAATTCTCACTCCACTGTTCATACAGACTGGAGCATGCCAGTAATCTCTGCCCCTGTTAATGGAACAGTTCAACCTGATCTGGCAAATAATTCCTCCTTTCCTCAAAGACTGGGAAAGCAGAGAAACTCAAAAATCACCTAATGATACATATGGGCAATTAATGGAACTCATTTTCATGTGGCAATCATGTAAAGCAAGCACCTGCCCCCAGCAGCAACAGGGGACAGCTCTGGTTGTGCATTCAGCGCTCCCCATCTCGAATATGAGCTTATTAAAATGCAGCTGCCACAACCCTCATCTCCTTCTGCCTCTCCTGGATCAAATGCCTCTGACCATCTCAATTAGCAGGTGAAAAATGGTGAAAGCTGAAGTTACAGAAAGCAAACACAAATTGCAGGCTGTACTCTCCTGATGGAAAGAAAATAAAGAAGAAGAGGTTTTTCACGGGATGCTCAGAATTCTTTGTAAAACAAAGATGCCAACACTTCCCAGCTGCTGAATTCTCTTCTGAAAGCAGCACACTTGCTATGCTGTGTCTCCATGCTCCCTTCTATTTAGCTTTCCTGGCTGTACAGCAAATCAGTTGTAAAAAATTAATTAGCACAGAATAACCAGACATTTGCTTTAATTCTGCTTTTCAGTCAGGTACCTGAGGCAGCAGCAGCTTCTGATCCTTCCTCATTAACTTCTAGAAACGCCTTGTGAAATGCCTTTGCAAGGTAAAGTTCCTTGTTATCTGCAGAGGAAAAGGGAACACATTTCAAGAGGCTCAACCATAAGATTGAAGCATTTAAAAAACCCACCCCAAGCACTGCCACAGCCCAACACTATTGTCCCCTTCTACTCCAGGCAGGGAAGGGGAAGAGCTTTGCTGCACTACAACACCTTCTGCCCATGCCTTTCAAAAGCACCATGTACCCCACTCAGATCTGTAGTGCTCTCCTACACCATGGACAGTAGAACAGCTCAGCACTGCCCAGAGCAGCAGCACAGCAGGGAGGGTAAAAACAGCCCTTGGACACCAGATTTTAAATACAATTAGTGGGAAAAAGGTTGTGACATCATAGGCAAATACTTAGATATAAAAAAGAATCATTTCTGCACTAGGTAGAACACAGACTTCCTCCAGGAAAATGAGGTCTTTTCTTTCTTCCTCTATTATTTTTACAAGAAGCTGAAGATAAATATTTATTGTAAAAACCACCACAGAGCTAGTTTTTTTCAGTCTTGTTTGCTTTCCATCTTTCTTTGTCAGTATTTTAATTTCAGTCCCAGCCTGCTCCTGCTGAAGCCAGTGAATGTTTCATTGCTTTTTGCTGGATGCTGAAGGATCAGCTCTATTGGAATACCCAGGAGCTGCAATACCAAAGGAAGCCAAAGCCACGAGGAGCAGCAGCTGGGGAAGTCTTTCCCCAGCAGATCTCATTTGCTGCTCTGTACACTCAGCACCGAATTAAAACCTCCCAGTTCAGCTGCTGCACTTCAGTCACACCACCAACAGCCCCAAATCATCCCCTCTGGGGCTGTGTGCAATAAAACACACACCAGGCTGCTAAAACTTGTACCAGTCCTGGTGAAATTTCAGTCCCAAGCCTTCAGCAATGCTGTCCTGAAAGCTGGGATCGAGTTTCCACCCTGTTCCTTTAAAACATGGCACATGCAGCACCCACTTGTTTTTAAGCAAAAATCTTAAAACCCAAATACATTTTTGTGTTCAATAACAAGGACATGCCCACTTAGCCTAATGATGTATTTCAAACAATTATTTATTGCTACAGCACTGAAGCCTGGTCCTGTGCCCTGGAATGTTCACAGAAATATTCCACATTTTCGCTCCCAGTGCTTCATTTTGCATAGTTTGGTGGTGCTCATGGAACTCCAGGGTGTATTTCTGATGAGAAATAGCACCTCAGAGGATTGGCCTCAGAGACCCTGACTCTGACAGCACAAACACTGCCAACATTTGCCATCAGGTACAAAAGGTCTATTTGTGAATGCTTTCAGGATCTGAGTATTAAAACCAACATCTGAAGTTGACAGGAACACAGAAAGTGCCACAGCAGACGAGACCAGTACACCCAGTCAGCCCAGCCCACTGCACCAGCTATGGAATTGGTGCTTCAGAAGGAGATACAGACAGCCCTACAGACGAAAATGACAGCACAACTGACAAGAGAGAAATGCCCTCTCACCCAGCATGTGCCTCACACCCCAACCCAAGTTTCTATACACAGAATGTTTTCATTCAATGCGGTGTAGATAGTTCTGATTGCTCTGGAGCAATTTCTTTTTTTTTTGGCCCTGCCAGTCTCAAGGAACACCCAGCAAAGATCCCTGTGGGTAAGTTTTTCATGAGAGAAGCACTTTCTATTTGTTTTCCATTTGTTGCCTTTCACTTCATTGGATATCTTTGTCCTTGGATGATGAAAAGAGCAATTCCACATCCCAAATTACCTTCTCTAGATTCTTCTCTTTATATTGCTACTATCACATCCTTCTCATTCATCTCTCCCTGCAGTGAAAGAATCTATTTTCATATGAAAGCATTATGTTGTCAGTGAGAGTTCAGGCAGCCTTTTCTCTGATCAGTTTGTGGCTGTCACACCCCTGTGGCTGCAAGGCTCCCATCTCACACCCAGCTCCTCAGGATTATCCCCCTTCCCTTATGGCTCTCCAGGGGACAAGGTGGGGCTCACCTGAGCATCTCCCAGCACATCATTTCTCTCCAGGAGCTTCTCTGAACGTGGATTTCCACAAGAACCAACCTGATTTGGTTGTTAACATCTCAGGGAAGTGCCCTGGGCACAAAGTTTCAGCTTTGTGCAGGACCCAAGGCTGACCCAGGGGGTGTGGGAGGGAGCTGGAGCTGCCCCCTAATGAACACGACTCTGCTGGCATCACACTTCATCTGTCACTGCTCTCCATATGTCTGCAAACTCCCACTCAGCTGCCAACTGGCTGCTCTGCAAGTCTCAGCTTAAAAAAACGTATCATGTGGGTTTATTGGCTCTTCTTGCTTAGGTTGTCCCAGAAAAATTACACAGACCAGCCTTCCAAGAGCTACAGACTGGGCTGATGCTGCTCGAGCTGCTCTGCACTGCCAAGGTAAGGCACTGAGATCACTCCACTGCTCACTGTCACACAGGTCACCTTGCATTAAAAGCAGCTGCTTTTAAGGCTCTATAAACCAGCCAGAAATATTACAACCATTTCAAGGAGAAAGGGAGCTTTACTATTGAAATCAGGTACAATGCTAAGTCTTGAGTGGTGTTAAAACACTCGAGCAGCAAATTTATGTGCTGGGCAAATGATAAAATCACAAAGAGCAGAAGTTGTTCTCAGATTATTTTGGACACCTGGTGGAATCAGATGCAAGTAAATACTGTCAAAGTCTTTTCTGAAAGGGAGAGGCAGAACACAGGAGACCAAAAATCATACAGGTGGCAATGTGAGAAAAGAAACAGAGAAGCTGTGGCTGCCCCTGGATCCCTGGAAGTGTCCAAGGCCAGGTTGGACAGGGCTTGGAGCAGCCTGGGATCGTGGAAGGTGTCCCTGCCCATGGCAGGGGGTTGGAATGAGATGGTCTTCAAGGCCTCTTCTAATCCAAACCATTTTGTGACTCTGTGAACACCTTTATGAGGTATTGAAAGCATAAACATCTCATTTCCATCTGGTTTTTTAAAGGTATTGGTCATTTCAACTTCTGAAAAGTGCTGACAACACATGGCAACAGGCAGGTGGCATTTGGGACTAAATTGCTTTTACCTCCAAACTCTTCCTTCCTGTGCTGCTTGCAGGTACCTGGGGAGAGACCCAATTGTGCAACAGCTTAATGCTCCTAAAGCAGCCTCTGGAGGCACAGGATGAGCCCCTGGGTGTGTGAATCCCATCTGCCACCCAGGCACTGCTCCAGTGTGCAGCTGCCTCTGCAGGGTATCACACCTTGTCTGCTTTTCTAATGAGACCCAGCTCTGAAACACTCACAGTGAACTCTCCCAGGTGAAAACTGTATTTCCTCATCCACCTTGAGAGACAAGACAAGAAGCTCTTACCAGACATGGCAGTGAGGTCAGCACTGCTGCTGAACAGCTCCGTAATTCCCAGACCTCTCCAGACGTCTTTCAGATCAATTTCCTGTTCTACTGTGAACCTGGAGAATGGAAGAGAAAATTACAAAAAGCCAGGTGTAAGCACTACTCACTGCTATTAGAAGATTAAATTTTCCAGGTAAAAACACCCAGATAAATAATGCAAAGTAGGGGATCTGGTGCTGGTGACACCTTCCCAAAAAATGCTTAGAAACAAATGAGTTTACTCACAGCTGGATTTTTTTCTAATACAGAAGCAATCAAAAATATGCTAATGCTATGTGCAGCCCCTGCCCATAAAACTGCAGTGCAAAATGATGCAGCAGCTAATGGAAATGCTTACTTTTTACACAAGAGGTTTTCTCTAAAACCTGAATTTAATTGTACAGATACCAGAACAGAATATCAAATGAGGCAAAGGACAGCAGAACTTCCCAGAGAGCTGCTGGCAAAGGAGGAGTAAGGCAGATACTCCATTTTTACTTTGACAGTTTAAGCAAAAACCAGCAGCTATGAATATGAATATAAAGCATTTCTGATTCAGCTTCTAATTACGGTGGTGGCACAATTGTAATTGGGTTTTGATTGTGAGTGAAGAGCAGGGAAAACAAATAGTTGTTGGTGTAAATGCACTGAGTGTAACCCTGGTCTAGGCTTGGGTGAGTGTGTTGGAAGGAAAAACTGAGATCTGTCCTGAGGGCAAAATTTTGGGCAAAAGCTTGTTCTGTTTACAGATTGATTTTCAAATGTTGTAAGATGTGGTGTCAGTAAGACAAAAAAAAAAAAAAAAAAGACCTTTATGTGTGGCCAGAAAGAGAGTGGACAGCTGGAGAAACACAAATATGTCAGAAAAATAATAGTAATGGCAGCCCCAACCAGAAAATAGCAGATGTCTGCAGGCAAACACATGAGGGTGGCTATAAATGCTTGTTAGGGGTGAGTTATGGGTGCTCTGATGGCCCAAATGAATTATTAGAGATTTACAATATGCTGACAGTGGCTGGCTCCAACTGTCCCACACCAAACAGGGTCTGCAGGATCTGTTCTGGTTTCTGCAGCAGTGGAGTCAGACACAGCCACACCTCAGTCCTTGGTGATGGGGCAAAGAAGTGCTAGAACCAAGTAAATGTGCCTCTGTGCAATCATTTTTATTGGGATTAAACCTCCCCCACTCCATGGAAGAACAACATGTCCTTTCCAGGGGAAAGTCTGGCCCAGAGCTCTGCTGGAGAGCTGAGATGTCCAACAGCTTGGCAGCTCAAAAAGAATCATCTGGACATTAAAACAGAACTGGGTTAAGAGTCAAGTGGATCTTCCTCACTTACACAGACCTGAAAAAAATCCAGTACATCATCTGCTTTCATAATGAACTCATAAATGCCACCAGAAGCCAACAATCTGTGGTGGAATGGATATTATCCAGAATTATCCAGAGGAGAATTTGAGGACTTAAAATAGGATCTGGAGATAGCTCAGGACTGGTAAATCACTGGTGGCATCAGCAGTGTTCATGTACCCTGTCCAGGCCAATTCCAGGACATGCAGGGAATACAAACACAGGAATTGAATTTTGTGATTTTATTGGAAGTTCTCAAAAGAACCAGAAGAGACCAACAAAGATTCAAGTACTGGAGGAAGCTTCTGATGGTGTTTGGCACATTCTGCATCAGTTACTGTGGTAACAAGTCTACAAGTTGCTCATTCAATCAAATTTCTCTGACTTTTAGGCTCCAAAACTAAAACCAGTTTTGCTCTCACAACACCCTTGTAAAATATGTTCAGATCTGTTTTAGAGACTTTGGTGAAAACCCTAAAAAAGATGAATTGAGACTTGATTCCCAATGCTGGAGTTGGTACAGTTCAGTCCAGAAGTCCTGCCTGAGTACACTAAGCAAGTTTAGAGAGAATAAACCCAGAAATATTTCTATCTTCTATTTACATTAAAATGTTTCAAAAACCCCTTCCAACTGTACCTACTTTACAGAGAAGGCAAATGAACATTAAAATGCATTTTATAAACATTTCAGTGCTGGCTGTTTCCCCTTCTGGCTTTTATTTCACCCCAATATTAAATGCATCAACCTTTCAACACAATTCAGGTAGGAGCTAGCACAAAGGAATATCAGGATAAGAAAGTAGTGAGTGAAGTCTGCATGCAAAGCAAACTTTGAGGTAAAAAATAAGAAAAATAACTGCCAAAAAGCATCTTTTTCCAAGTGCAGAGTATCAGTATGAGACACAAATGGAAATCAGGAGGGTTTAAGTCTCTGGCCCATTAGACAGCACACACACATCTGCTCAGCCATGCAACGTGACCCAGAAAGCAACTGTGGCACAGGATGCTCCTGCATACTGAGCAGGGGGAGGGCTGGGAGAGGTTTAGGGAAAAAATAAACCTGGGGAGCCTCAGCTGAACGTGGGTCTGAGCAAAGGGAAAGCAAACGGATTGGTTCTGATGCCAAAGAATGCCTGTGGCAAGGACAGCAGCAGGCACTGGAGACAGAGGCTCCATCCCTGCCTGGCAGCTCTGGAAAGGCAAATCCTGAGCAGGAGGGTGAGTGAAGGGCTGTCCAGCATCTCCAGAGGTGAGTTCCTGCTTTTTGTGACAAACAAAGCAGACCAAAAACACCACATCAGCTGTATAAATATCAACTGATCCCTTTACAGGATAAATAAAACTCACTCCCTCCCTTCTCCTCTCTTGGAGTTCTGTCCTGTGGCAAAACCCCACTCCAAACAGCACCTCCCCTCCTTCCTCACATGCTCTGAAAAGCAGGGAGAGTTACAGATCAATTATTAATGAGATTTGCAATATTTTAGCTGACATCAGAACCAGCCTTTTCTCAGAAGTAACAGGGCAGCTCCACACTCGGAAATTTAATTTCAGGCTCTGCAGTCCAACATAAACATTCAGCAGGAGTTACCCCCGGCCAGATTTGGATTTCTGTGCACTCCTCACAGGCACTGATGATGATATTCAGAATCAAAGCTGACAACCTACAACACAGCCCTGACATTCCATCTTCACTTCCCAGACATCTGCTGCACCTCCACACTTTGGGAATGTTGAGCTCCACGATACCACCCCTGACTCTTGGTTATTTGCACTGTTTGTTGCATGCAATGAACCAGATGGTCACATTTTGTCTCCCCCACAATCTTTTAGGTGCTCCTGATGATAAAAATACTCTGAAAAGCTGATTTAAGTACTTCAGTATCAAAAATCGTGGAATAGTAGCAACTGAGAGCTTTAAAAACCACAAAGGGAAGGCTGAGAAAGAGACACTGAAGAGAAGATTAGATTGAGAAACCAGCAATTCTCTGGAGATTTTAGCAGAGGATCAGGACATTTTAATGTAATTTAAAACTTGCACAAACATTAGAAGAAAATGGTGCATTTATGTCACTGACATTCCGGAGTTATGCATCAACATTTCACATCAAGCCATCTTTCTTCTGTTTTAGAGCCTTTTAAGGTCTAACAAAAGATGTGTTCATCTTCTATGGTGTCATGCAACCCTTAAAACACTGAATTTTTTGTGATTTTTAGATGCTCAGGATCCACAGAGCCAAGGAGGATGAGGGTACAGGGTCTGGTCATCCAGGAGAAGGGAACTAGAGCCTGGAGTGATTCATCCCAAATGCCATCATTTCAAAAATTCCTAAGGGCTCTGAGTGAGCCAAAGCAAGAGACCTCCAGGTTTTCAGACTGGTTCTAATGGATGCAATTCTGCAGGAGGAAAGGCAAACAGAGGAATGGCTGCAGTGCCTGACATCAATATTCCTGCCTGGACCAGGCCCTGGGGACTGGAGCAGTATTTTCACCCAGGCTCTAGTGCCAGCTGCTATCAATTCCAGCATTCCGGCTGGAATTTCAGCCAGGTTGTCCCGAGGTGCCAGAACCAGCCTCCAGGATTTCATACTCTGAAAACAAACAAGCAGGAGAGCTAAAAACAAAAACAAAAAAACTCATTCAGCTGCTATGGGCAGGGGAAGCAAAGCAGGCTGTGGGTCCTTCTCTGGCAAGATCCTTCTTTTTCCAGGGCTGAATCTGCAGGAGCTGGGTGAGGATGTGTTCCAGTGGGACAGTTCTGTGCCTCTTCTGTGGCTGCATCTCAAGGACAATCAGCACTGGCCCATTCCTCATCAAAAGGGAACTTGAGACAGAAGGTTAAAAAGTAAAACCAGAATGCTCAAGGTGGTTTTTTTTCACCTGGGTTTGGATTTCTGTTGGGTTTTGTGTGGGGTTTTTTTGTGGTTTTGGTGTTTGTTGTTTTTTCTTTGAAAGAAAACAACCTTCAGCTAACACCACTTCTCATTTCAATGCCATCTAAAGATATTTTAAATGCACAAAAAACCAAGAAGGTTGTCACAGAGATTTGGGCACACTGGAACAATCCTTAAGAGGAGAACTGCAAACTGTGGCACCACTATTAGGTACCAGTTCCTCCAATGCTCTCCAAGTAATTTATGTTGGAGAGGCAGCTTGGTAAATTAGATTCATGGTCTGTTTCACTCCTATGCAAAAAAGTGGATTAAAATGTTGATCATTTTAGTCTGGGTTAAGCTGCAAACAATGATTTGGAAATGAAAATGAGGAAGTATAGTTTAACAATTCTGTACAAAGCTCTCCTTTGCCATTAAGAGGAATAATACACAATTTCATTTGCACACAGATAATGCAGACAGAAATTGCAAAGTTGTGATTAACTCTGCTTTGGCAAGTCATTCAGCCCCATTACAAATGTATAAGTTTAAAAAATGTTCACTTTATAATTGGATAGCATCTTTCAAGATATAAAAATTTAATTTTATTCCACTGCTGCTTTCAATTTCTCAGTGGACAGAGCCTGGAGGCCACATTTCATAACATGCTTTTCTGAGTCACAGCATCAAATATTTATGAAGTGTTTATTTAGAGCATTGACAAAATCCTGTGGATCACCTCTGAATCCCTAATGGAAATCCAACACCTTGGGAGCATGCAATTAATCTCTGGATTTTTTTGTAAGGAGACTGCAGGATTCCTATAAGGAATTCCAAACTCAGGATAGCTATCTCTCATAACCTGAAAACACTGAAGGTGATTGGCACCTGCCTCTACCTGGTTTGCCTCAGCACAGCCTGAATTTGCAGGTGTTCATCCCATTCTCTGAGGTTCTTGGATAAGAACCAAGCAGCCTGAGGGCAGAATAAATAAGGACATTTCATGATCACACAAACCCCAGGCCTCAAATTCCCATCTGAGACCACAGCTCCAGAGAACCCTGGAGTTTCTGCAAACAAAACCCCAAATCACCAATACAAACTGAATCCTAAACATAATTAACATGTTTCCAGTGTCATTCATGTATTTAGATACCCAAGATACTCAAATATGGAAGCTGATTTTCACAGATTCTCTCCACAACCAATGGACAGAGATTCCTCTTGTGGATCTCCCACTGCAGAAATTCTTGGAGAGAAGATGCCCAACTTCAGCACCTGATGCACAGGATGCTGTCCCAGGTATGAAAGGAAAGCTTGAGGCTGGAAGAATCCTCAAATTTCACTTCTCATTAACATCTAGGTCAGGTTTGCCTAAGCCTGCAGGAAAAGCAGCCTAAGAGAAAACTCTACTCCCACGTGTCTTAGTGGACTTACTGAGGCCCCTGGGACCTGGAGCTCCAAGAGAAAACAACCAAGAAACAAATCCCAGAACAGTGCACAGGAGGCTCAGTTTGTGTAAAACCTGCAATGCAGCTCTTGGCTGCTCTTCCTGCTTCTTCAAAGGAACTGGGACTTAAAATAAGAGAGTATCTCTGACTGTGGGGAGTGAAGAACAGCCCCACAATGCTGCTGCTCCCTCACCACTCTGCCTTTAAAGCTTTGGAGAGAAGTGGATTCCATCTCAGTTTGGAATCAGGGCACGCTGCCAGCACCAGTCCAGCTCAACCTCATTTATCCTGGCCAGCCTTGTTTATTGTGCTCAGCTGCTGGAAAGTGGTCTCTGCATTGGAAAGGGAGATGGGACCTGCAGGGAGCCTCAACCTGTGAAGAGTAACAAGCTCAGATCTCCAAGTCACCCGAAAACAAAGAACTGTTTTAGTGATTGCAGCATTCACTCGAGTTCGTTTCTTCTGCTGCCACGTACCCACTGCACAGGGCCACAAAAACAGAATAAGGAGAAGTGATTCCTTGCAGAGAGGGGCCCTGTTGTTACACAAACAGCTCCACGAAATCACCATGAATCACTTGAAGGACAGCACCATCCAGCTGTACATTATTAGTGACATTTAGTAGTAAACAACTCTGCCACCACGCCAGGCAGAGCACAGGCATGAAAAATGTCTGAAGGTGGATGAAGCAGCATTCCAGGAAAGATCCCAAAGTGGTGCATGTGGGCAAATCTGCACTGAGCACACAGCCTGTGCCTGCAAACGGACTGACAGAGGTTGCAGCCCTTCTGGTAGTGACCTCTTGTTATTCTTTGCTGCTCTAAGGAGAAAAAGCAGCACTTGTTACAGCTGGGGAGAAAAACAACCCCAAATTGCCTGGAATTACCTCTCAACACTCAACCATTTGTATCCACACAGACACACACCACCAGAACTTCTTAAAATAGCAGCACACAGAAACCTAATTAGCACCTAAATGAACCATTTGGTAGTTTAGACTTCCAATATTTCTGTGGCTCCTGTCTAAATGGAACTTACCCATAATGAGTTGTGCACTGCTCTGAACATCACTGTGAGTGGATGCACTCCTGATGGGGAACCTTTCCTTTCTGGAGAGCTCTGCTGTGACAGGGATGCACAGACAGTGCTGATGTGGTGCTGAAATAATTGCTGAAATCACCCCCACTGTGCCCTGCAGCCCCCCAGGGCTGTCACAGCCACCCCCCTGTGGCTGCTGCAGCACTCCAGGCTTGGGCAAGATGCTCAAGTTCTCCCTGCTCTGCTCCTCCACCAATCTGGATGTAACTCTCCCTTTCCAGGGACATGGGGACACATTCTCACCTCGGCAAATACACTTCCACTTTTTGCTTCTTCACAGAATTGGCCCATTCATTGATCAAGGAGGCCTTGACCAGTGGTTCCAGTGTGGCCAGGGGAACCTCCTGCCTGGAAAGGACAATCATCATGCTGATCTCATCCCCTTCATAGGGTATTTCCAGGACCTGGTAGATCCCTCCTGCTTCGTTGGAGCCATCACTGAACTCACCTACAGGAGAAAAACAACAAAAAACCTGTTAGAAATGTGGTTTTTTGTCTTTACTGCAAATAGAGGCCTAATCCCAGGCAGTATTTACTAGATCCTGGAACTAAAAATGACCCTCTTTATTCTATATAAAATTTATATTGGTTTCTTCATCACAGAATTTGAGGCTTACATTTGATTTCTTAAAGAATACAAGCTCAAGATACCACAGTTTGTACATAATCACAGTTCTGTGACATAACTTTCACTGGTTAGACAGAAAATTTAAGGCTGCTGGGATTTTCAGGGAAATGGGCAGAGGTTTTTATTCAGGAGGGATAATTTTTCAGTGATGAGACTGAGCAAAATGCTGCCAGTGCCAGACACTTTAGAACCCACTTGGAGCTCAAGCTCCAACTAAATATGATCATTAGTTCTGCTGTTCAAAGAACCCCTGTTTTACCAGTCCAACAGTAATGAGCAAACATTATTCATTTGAATGTTTAGCAAAGCACAAGAAAAATATTTTTGTGATAAGCAAGACTAGCTCAATAATTGTGCAGAGGTTAAATAGAATGGATAAACATTCTGAAATCCATCCTGTGGCACCAAGCAGGTCATTACAAATGTTGCTACCTAGTTTAATACACATTATTAGGAAAAAACACCCAACTCTGAGTCCCTTCTTTGGGTAAACACCACATTAAAATTTTGGGTGGGAGAAGAGACAACGGTACAAATGGATATTACTGCAACAAACCCATTAAGTGAAGATTTAGTAGCTTTAAATTGCTAAAGGTCTAACTCACCATAGTAGAACTCTCCCTGTTGGTACATCATTGGGATTTGCACTTCACTTTCATCATCTTTAGTGAAAGAAAAAGTTCTGGTATTTTCAGGCCTGAACTGTGACTTCCAGTTGCCTTTAAAGTAGATTGCATTGATGAGAGCCAAATGAGTTAGAGCACCAAAGTCTCTTGAAGACACAAAATCTTTGATCATACCTAGAAAGAAACCCAGCTGTCAGTCTGCATGTCAAAGTGAGCCTGAAATCCACACTTGAGGCAGCTTGAAAAACACAACACAACAAAAAGCAGTGTTAACATGCAATTTCCAATTCAGAGGTTTCATTAAATCTCCAATTAAAGTGCCAGTGTTTTGTAAACCTAAATCACAGTGTAGGTGTGTAAACCCTTCCATCAAGTCCATGTTAGCAAGTGTTTCTTGATCACCACTAAACACACCCTACAAGGAAGCCGTGTGGGAAAAGGGACACAATGGAATGTTTACAGTGCTGCTATGGAACCATTCAGCACTTTCATCTGCAGGTCAGGACTTGTACAAACTTTGGCTCCAACCCAAAGCAGCACTGAAACGGGTGCTTGATTTAAAGGGGCTGAGTGCACCCACTGCAGCTTCACCTGGCCAGCTCTGAAGGAGCTTCAGTGATGTTCTGTTGAATGCAAAGCCAGGGCTAACCACCCCAAATCCACATAAATTCCCAGCATTTGTTCCAGTGACATTAGCTCTCGAAAAGCAGAAGAGGAAAACCATCTAGCGTCTGCTCTATTCATGGGAGGTGATGCAGCTCAGCTGGCAGCTGCTTTGCTCCTACTCCTAAAGAAGTCATTTACATCAGAATGCAGCCTGCTACCTGCTGCAGCTCATCTCAAACGCCTTGCATTTCACCAGAACCATTTCCAGTCTGGTGAACTGGGTGCACTGACCAGATCTGTCACTGTTCTTCAGGAATCACAGCCTCCTTCAGATAGCTTTCTTGCACACTTATTTTTAGCTGACATTGCAATGCAAAGTGTTAAAATAAACACACTCCTTGGTCTGATTATTACTCCTTAATCCACGGTTTAAAAACCAAATTAATTCTGCTCTCTGGAGCATATGGTCCTGACTAACTGGTGTGAAATTTGTGTATCACAGGGCTGCATTTCTTCCGGGTTGCTGTTTGTACTTCACTTTATCTTGAATGTTCCAAGGAGCGAGGTGTGACCAGTACTCACTTGGAGTTGGGAAAAAACAAAAGGCAAACATTAAGAAGGAAAACATTTCCAGACTTCTATTTGGTACTCGTATTTCTTTATGTTTTTTCAGCCACATCTTAACACACTGATGAAATGTTAAGAATTTTCCTGCCCAGAGAAACCTTTGGTGGTTCTGCTTTCTGCTCCGAGTCTCCCATCATGCTGAATGTGCTGGAACTGGAAACCTGCCTGTGCTGTGCCCCTTTCCTAAGGGGGATTTCCCCTTCTCCTCCATCAGAGCTGGCAGGCAGAGAGCATGAGCTGGAGAGGGCAGGCACCAGCTGAGGGGCTGGAACCATCCCAACCTGACACCAAGACCCCCCAGCTGCCCTGCTGGGCCCTGCTTTTCCTCTTCCCTTTCCCCCAGACAGACATCACGTCCATGGAGACACTCTGCAGTCTGCTGCATCACTTCCACCCAGCTATTTCTGCAGCCTGAGAGGAATGGCAGCTTGTTAGGAACAGAATGGCTGCTGTGCTCCCTTGACAAAAGCAGCCCATTTGCAAAATGGAATAAAAGCATTACAGGAGATGCTTTTCCACTTGGAGCCATGAATTTCCATCAAGCATTGTGGATTCTTAAGTGCTCAGGCTACCTGGGGATGTGTTAATTCCTTTCTGATGATTCCAATCCCTTCAAATTCCCAACGGTACAGCTGTGCCAGAGCCAGACCCCACTGAATTACTCCCAAAACATCAACCTTCAGTGAGGGCCAGATGAACCAGAATGAGATCATGCTTTGATCCCTGCAACAGGAGACTCCCAGATATTGGGACTCTGCATGGATCCAGGAAATGCCACCTCTCTGGGAGCTGCCAAGCCAAGCCAGCACCCTGCAGCTCTCCATGTGCATATTTACAACAGCAATTTTGTGCTTAACTCCCCTGCTGCAAATTTGTGCTGTGAAACTGTTGACAGCGTTCCTAAAATCAACTACCCTCTCAACACGCCATCTCATATCCTCACACTGCAAAATATTACATTACACTGCCTGGTTTTGTGGTGCAAAATTATCTTTTCATTCCCTACTATTCTATTGCTCAGTACCTTGTATCAGTTCCTCAGAGGAGGAGTGATACCCCACACATCTAAGGCATGAGCCAACAACCCCTCTGCAGACAACTTTTTTGCCATTAGCAATAATACTTATCATTTTTTAAATAATTTAAAATACTATTAAAATACCTACCATTAACACAGTCTCATTCAAGAAATGTTACAGATGGCAAGAGCAGAGGAAAAAATAAAGATGGCACATGACTAACAATGACTAATATTACTTATGACAGATCATTCCTACACAGGAAAAAATAGAAATACTAGAATTCTTTTCCTGGGAGGAGAAACTTCAGTCTCAGATAGAAGAGATAAAAGCCAAAGCACCAACCCAAGAGCACTGGATAAGTTTGGAAGCACAAACACTTCCTGCAGGAAGTGCACAGAAGGATCACATGCACTTACTATTTGTGTGATTCTCCACCCATTTATTGATCTGAGTAGCAACAGCTGCACTTTGGCTGAAATCTACATTCTCTACTTCAGCTTTGAAGTATTTCTTCACCAGCTGCAGGAATTTGTCACTGACATGGAACCCATTCTGCACATAGAGGGAGTTGGCGATGTCCAGCACGTAGTGACTTTCTTCAGCAGCTGCCATGTCAGCAAGGTCCTTCAGGAAGGCAAACTCTTCACCTGGGGAAAGAAAAAACACCTTCAGTGGCTCAGAAAGGAAAGTTATTCCATGGCTTTTCTGCTGAAAATTCACAAAGATGTTTTATGCAATGAAAAGTCATCTTTTTTTAAATAAACTTGTTTCTAAACCTACACACACCTTCAGATCTGAAGGAATCATCTCCAAGAACATATTACTTGGAGCCTGTTTTTTCTACTAGCTATAATTAGTCTAATTAATGAGACATTTGAGTCCCACCAGAGGCAAAGCTATCAATGGAAATCCTTCCTACACTGCAAGAGCAATTAAAAAAAAAAAAATTCCTACAGGTCCCATTTCAAAGTCTTGCCACCACAAATTCCTAACAGAACTTTTGTTCCATCCTAAATGTCAGTCGTTAAAGGAAAAATGAACTTCCAATTTTGAAACTAAGGACTTGCAACAGACTTTTCTATGCCAAAAGCAGGTCTAGAATTTGCCAGGATCCTTCATGGGGCAGTACAGAATCCTTGGTGGGTAATGAGGAATCCTGAAGAGGATTAAAACAGTCTGCTTTAAGATAGGAAGCTTGTACTGCTGCATCATATGCCTGAAGGTGAACTTTTTAATTTAAAACCCAACAAAATAAACCTTAAAAACTGATTGCAATGATATATTCCAAGCAGAAATCATGGGAATACTGAATGCCACTCACATCCAATAGTGAATGGCCCAGAACAAATCAACTGCACAAGTCCCTCAATTACAGCTAAGGGATAATTGATTAATGTTTGGGAGACAAAATGTAGAACTTAATTGGTGCTGCAGCCTCCACAGAGAGGCACCATCTCTGCAGTGGTTCTATACACACAGTTTCATGCTTGTGTTCAGAAATTCCTCCCCAAAATCCTTTCACGGAAGACTCGGAAGTCCTGCCCATTTCATGAGTAAGGAATTTCATTCAGCTTTCAAATCAGTTCCTTGGTTATCAACAGGAGCAATTTTGCTGAAACTACTGCTTTCCTTACCAGGTTTCACTATAAAAAGGATGTCCCTATAAAATCTTCTATTTCTGGAGACCAAGGCAAGTTTATTTTGCTGCAGAAACCAAGAGGAGCAGTGTGAGCTGCAACTGTTGAAGATTCAGGTACCCCAGCCAGGGTTTTGTGTCAGCAGCTCTCAGCTCAGGCAGAACCCACACGTTTGAGCCTGCCCAGGCCACCAAGGACACCAAGAAATCCAGTGATTAACAACCCATGGACAAGACCAGGCCACTCCCACCCTCGTTCCTGTTTCTCTAAGAATATGTAAGACACCATGAAAAGGCCTCACCATTTTTTAAGCTGTCAAAGCCCAAAGAATGTCGGATTTCTTTCAAGGTGGTTCCATGGGCTCCCAGCTCCACCATTCCCATGCCTATGGCAATGCTGAGAGGGGAGAACAGGATGTTCTCATCCTCCCTCGTGGCTCGCAGCTGGTTGTAAACGTTCACAGAGAGCTCAGCAATGGTTTCATCAGGAAAATTGGTCTTGAAGGCTTCGCTTTGCAAGGCCAGCAAAGACAGCAGTCCGAGGAAATACATGTCTTGAGATTTTAAGGTCTGCAAGATAAATTTGAGACAAAGTAAGGTCGTTTGAATAATATAAAATTCAACTTGGGAGAAAGAAGAAGAGTCAACTTTTCCAGCTTAAATCTGTGGGGGAAGAAAACCCCTGGAGTTCAAAGCACAATGCAGTTATTTGGAGGAGACACTGTTTAATCTATTTTCACTCAAAAATCTATTTTCACACAAAAGTAACCTCCTCCATTATGGAACTACGTGTTTGTGAAATCTTCCAGCCCCAGACCAACAAAACCCTCACAACTTCCACAGAAAAAGTCCCCAAAGAGAGCAACCCCTTCCCTCCTGCCCTTGGGAACTGTGGCTGTTTAGCAATGCTGATCTGGAACTGGTTTGTGTTTCTGCACTTTGCCACCAAGAAGACCCATAAATCTGCTATTTCTTTCATTTGACTTTCTAGTAAGATGCAACTTATTTATCTCAGTCAGTCTAAGCCCCCAGCAGGTAAAAGTATTTCAAGCACTGTAAGAGAGCTCCTGGACACCCCTGACAAAGTTACTATTCTGTGGTGTTGCTCAGTTGCAAAACACATGGCAAGCAGCCAAAAATTCTTTGAAAGTAAAAAAATCAATCATGCCTTAGTTACCAAATAAACCCCCTTTTGTTAGTAAATAACAGTGAAAAGTGGGGTAGCTCTGCTAGGTGGGAGTCAACCCCCGCTCGGAGAGCCTCAGAGGACAAAGGTACTGCATGGTGAGAAAGATCCAACAGTGGGAAAACGAAAGGAAACTAAATTTAAAAAAGGGTTAGCACTGATGCTTCTGACTAATCCATCCTCCAAGCTTTGCTAAAATGCTCTGGGGTTCTCACCAGAAAGCAACAGTTCTCACTCTACCCCGGTTTAGCTCAGCACACAACTACTGATAGTAAAATTCCAGCTCCTGGAGCAGTGAATGTGTAACTTCATCCTCCCATTTTTATTCTCCTTTAAACTCCGTGCTGCCTTGGCGTGGAACCTGCTCCCGCTGCACGTCCTGGGTGAGAAACAGCAACCAGCAGAGCTCCCACTTCAATTTCTGCCACTCTGCCTCTAAAAGCACAACAGAGCAAATCCTCCTGAAGCAGGGGGTTGGACAGGACAAGGCTCGGAGCTTTACCCACAAGTGTTTACAAGTTGCTGTGCCAGGCTGCAGGGCTCGTCAGCACAGCACAGATCTGTGTGAATGCTGCTGCTCCAGCGGATCCATTTGCATGCAGCCAGCCCAAGTGCCTCTCCTTATGCTTCCCAGCAATCCTGGGGCTGCAGTTCCAGGGGTTTTATAGACACGGCACCAAGTAAGCTTTATACAACATTGATATTCTGCATTTCATCTTCAAAGGCCTGCGCAGCATTATCTAATTCACTCACACAGCACGGAATGATCCAGAATTTAAGTGTTATTACTCGCGGTTTATAGCTGAGAAAATACAAAGAACAACAGGGTACACACACGTGCCTTGGCAGCTGCTGGTGCCAGCACTAGTTAAGATTCCTCCTGTCCCCCAGCCTCCATCGGCCTTTTGTTTAGTCCTGAACTGAGGGAATTGAAGAGATGAAGCAGTGCAGCAATGCCACATGGCTCAGGGGAAAAGCACAGCCTGGCCTCTCCCCTGCCCCTCATCTCCTTGCCCGTGGTTCTTTCCACATATGTAAGAAACATTGCCCTTTTCTAAATTTCCAATAAACTCTCATCTGTGGTGGCATCACTTCACTTCTCTGGACTACCTGATCACTCTTCCTCTGATTCTTAGTAAGATAGCAAAAATGTCCACTGAAGGCTCTTGCTCTATTTAGGAACAGCACAGATAAATCATAAAAGCCTAGAGCACCAGCTTTAATACTTCTGCCTGCATGTTCCAGTCACTGCCACAATTACCTAGCACAAAACACCAGTCTGACCATAATTATTTATTTCAGAAACACTGAAACATTTCTTGAAACCCCAAACATTATCAACACACCACAAACGTCCCCAACAGCTGCTTTTCTTAACAGCGGTTCATTCTTTTATGCTGCCCATTTATAAATTATTGACTTAAAGATATTAAGGTTTCTGTAACAGCAAATAACTGGATTTCTCTGTGATCATGGCATAGTAGATTTCTTTATTTAAAAACCCTGGAGCATGCCTCTGCCAGTGTTACATAAGACTTCAGTCAGCACATCACTGTGATAGACTGAGCCCAGGTATTATTCTCTTATCCTAAAAGCTGCACCAAGGCAAGAAAAGCTCAATAAACCTCCATTACACAGGTCTATAGTGGCACCAAAACCAGCACTCAGCAAATAGATAAGCAGGAGTTTCATCTTCCTTTTGTTGAGGATGAGCCCAAATTTGGGAGCTCTCCCACCCTAACAAGTTGTGCAGCTCAATGTGGATGCAATTATACAGAGAGCTAAAGCTTTCCACTCCTGCATCAAGAACAGCTTGAGCTCGCTTTGAGACCTGATGTGGTTAAAACAGATGTAAAACAATCTGCAGTTTTAAAAAAGGGAAGTTCCCCAGCCTTGCAGTTGCAGAGGCAGCTGCTCAGCTCTCCATCACTGATCTCTGTCCTGGGTACTACTGCCAGACAGGCTTAAACAACTGCAGAGAGGAAGGAGGGGGGAAATTTATACATCTTAATTAAGTGTTTAACATGCAGGTCAGACTGTCTGAATGCTAATAAAATACCTCTTATTAGGCAATGCTAGAACCCCATCATTATATCCAAATCAAAATCATAGTTCTTTGTGATCACTCACCGAAAGCTCCTCACGTGAAATAATTAAGTTGTATTACTTTTCATTATTTAGTTGGACAGAAAATAGAGTAAATACATAGATGGAGACAAAATTTAGGTGAAAATGCTTTCAACAAGATAAAGTACCAGACTTATGTTTTAAAATACCTGCCAAATCCCCCTGATGGCAACACAGGAGGCTGAACTGTGCAGAACAGAAGTTCCCAGTATGAATGAATTAAAACCAAACAATTTCGATTTTCCCACCACCCTTCCACATCATTTCAGTCTAGAGAGGTTTTCTAATAAAGTTCACAGTGAAGTTCCTCATACACACATCCAGGGAAAAGGAAAACAGGGAGGCAGGAATGAACATATGGATACAGGCAGAGGATTTACCAACTCGTTTGCTGGCAATGCTCTCTAAAGATATTTGTGAAAATACAAAAATAAATGAATGAGTCCAATGCAGGGGAAGATGCTTTAAAGCAAACTGAAGATCTGTGGGTGCTGGTCAGTGAGGAGAGGCTGTAAAACACCACAGACACTCAATCAATCCTTGCCAGCCACGGTGAAAATGGTCTCATCTCACCCATCTAATGGGAAATGTCCGTGGTAAATTCCTCAGCTCAATTCCTCTCACACTCCTGGTTCAGGCACACACTGCTCTGCTGACAACTGGGAATCCAGCTCTTCATTATCATTCCAGCCTGAGCAGCTCCTGCTCCTCTGATCCTGCCTCACTTCAGGCTGGATTATTCTGGGGTTTGTGTTTCCTCACGCAGGAGGGCTGGATCCAGCCTGGAGCTGAGAGTGATTCTGGTGCAGCATCTTCTGCCAGGGCCGAGGGCACCCTGGTTTGGCACTGCAGCAGCACTGAGAGCATCTTTAAACTGCCTGGACCTGACCCACAAACACACTTTAAGTGAAGGAAATGAAGCTGAACATTATCTAATGCACATCCAGGAAGTTAAACAGTCCCTGTGAGTATCATCAAACTTTTTGCTCAGTCTTTTCTGTCTTCCTCAGACCTCCCCAGCACAGTCTGTCACTGCTGGTTCGCAGCAATGCAATCTGGTTAAATAATACTGCAGCAGTGGAAACAGAGTCAATGTCCCCACTGAACAAGGTTTAAAAATCAAGAATCATCAGTTTCAATGTTACTGTGTGCATTTTGCTTTCATTGGCTAAACATAAGAATTTAAAAAGCTGTTAAAAATACTTTCACTCCTCAGCCATAGAGATGTTAAGACCAAAGGGATAAATTTCTCATTTGAGGGTGTGTCTGGGACAGAATCTGAGTTTTGTTTGATTTTACCATAACTGCTGCATGAACACCTCTCTCCTATCAGGCAATCAAGGAATCAGTGCAAACATAAACTCTCCTTGCCACAGCCTCTTCTTGAGAAACAGTTGTGTACCACAAATCCTCACTTGCTACAGAGGTTTGGCAGAGTGGAGCTCCATCTGTTTTGTTCTGGCTTGCAACTGTTCTGAGGGGAAAAAAGCAGAGATGGAACACTAAAACCAGCAAGACTCCAGATATGCACCCTTCTGTAGCTACTAGCATTGAGGTCACACCTGGTCCAATTCCCAGGACAAACTTCTTTATTCAGCATTTCAGAAAACATCTAGAAAGACATCATCAGTCTCAAAATTCAGCCCAGCACACTTCCCCAGGTGGCCACAAGCAGCTCAGTGCTCCTGCTGGCCTGCCCTGGGGCCAGCCCAGATGTGCTCCTGTGCATGAAACAAGGAACACCCATTCCTGTGATGTCTGAAGAAAAACATTCATCTGATAAATACAGGACTGCTTATCCAGCTCTTGCCTTTCCCCAGCAGAAGGCTGGGATGACTAAGAGGAAGCAGAACAAATTCGCCCCCTCACACCCACAAACTCTGAACTATTCAGTTCCAGTAAAATGCAAGAGGGGCAGGCGCTCTCTGGAAGCCAGGATATTTTGAGATATCCTATCAACAAACTCCAACTGAGTTCACAGACATGAGGTACCACGAATTTTGAAACAGCGAGACCTGGACTCTGCGTAGGAAGGTGTCAAAAATTCAATTAAGGGTTGAATTCCAGTACCTTGTACTTGTCAGACAGGTTGAAAAAATGGGTTATAATTTCCTTTTCTTTTACACCTTTACAGAGGGTTTTATAAAGAAACTAATTTATGGCTTAAAAAACCTACAAAACAAAGCTGTGATACATAGCCTTGGTTCCTTAGCACACAGAGACTAAACTAAGATTAGTTGCCTTCAAGATTACTCTTGGCTACCTGCAAGCTAAACACCAAAGGTGTGGGAAGTACAAATGAGAAAAACTGCTGATTCCTGAGCAGTGTGTTAAAAAAAAACCCTGGGAGGAAAGCAAGTGTGGTAACAGGACTGATCACATTGTCTCCTGTAAAGAGCAGCTGCAGGAACAGACAGAAGTCTGGCAGAACAATTTGATAAAGCAACAGACGAATTTACTCAGGGAACAAGGGCTGCTGGGGAGAGGGAAAATCCACTGTGGATCCAGGTGGGAACTGGGGGGTTCTCCTTCCCCTCAAACCCAACCACAACAGTATCATGCTTGTGGCAGATGAGTCATGGAAGGATGTAAGTTTGGTGAAATTCTGCCACTACTAATTCTAATTCTACCAATTGCCAGTTGGTAAATATGACAATTGCTGCAGGCACCTTTAAATAATTTCTTGTTGGCTTTCACATCAAACAATAAATACCAGAGAGAGCGGCACCACCTAAACAATAATAACAGTTTAGAAAATTCACACAGCTTAGAAAATGAACGAAGAACCCCTCCACAAAGAACCCCCTGAGCCCCAGGCAAGCACAGGGGATGCAGGAGCAGCCAGTGAGCTCCTCAGCTGTTCCCCAGGACCAGGAATGGTTGTCATGGCTACCCTGAAGGATGTGCAGAGGAGGCTCCCAGGGATGTCCAGGATTTGCTCCTGGCTAGTTCAGGCTTGCCTCAGGCCCTACAACAACAGGGGAATGTGGCTGCTACCACAAACCTAAAGCTTCTCACAAACCCACCAGATCCACTGCAGAACAATGCAAGAACCACCTTTTCAGTCCCTTCTGCTTTGTTCAGGAATCCAACCTGTCAGATTTTTGCTTGAAGACTGGGCAAAAACTGCACTTCCAGCCAGCACTACTGGAGCAGAAGCAGTCTCACCTCCAGAACGTTGTGGTTTTACCTCAGGAAAACCCCACAGAAGCAATGTGACACTTCCTCCCATCAGCTGCTCACTGTGTTCCCCTCCCTCTTCCTGCCCATCACTCAGCCCCTCTCTTCCTCCAGCACAGGGACTGCAACACAAAGCTCGAATCTGAGCTGGCTCCACCTGAGAAATTTCTTTTCCAGAGCCAGGGAAACAGGCAGGTGTCCAGGGGACAGCAGTGCAAGGGCATCCAACAGCCTGCTGGGGAACCCACAGCCAGTGGGATGTGCTCACACAGAGCCTGCCTGGAGGTGAGAGCAGGCAATCAAATACCAATTCTCACAGCAACAGATCTGCAATTACTGCTTAGAACCAGCAGAATACAGCCAAGGAAACGGGAGAATAACTAAATGTCCATAAAACGCTTTAAACTACAGCTTTGAGGACAGTGCAAGCAGCACATGAAGGGACCTACAGTGTGCTTTGGGTATTAGAAGCAGTACAGTCCCTGGAAGTGGTGACAATCCTGGGAAATTCTACATTCCTCTCGACGGCAGGCAGGCACACCACCGCTACCTCTGACATGTGTTACATTCAGCCAGCTCCTTCACGTTAGGGGATGTACTTACATCTTCTGTGCCGCAAAAAATGTTTATCCCTCAAAAATGTTCACCCTTAGCTTATGGGAGCATCTGACCTTGTCAAGCAGAGATTCTACAGACTCATGTGGAATCACTGAGCTTGATGGCATCTGTCTGTCTCAGTGCAATGACATCTGTAGCTCAATCTGCACAAACATTTATTAATAAGTTAAAGGATTTTATCACCATCTGTCAATTATGGTGTCATTGCCTTCTGGAGCAGGAAACTTTGAGGTTAATTTCATTAGAGAGCAGCACAATAACAATATAGGAAATAGTGGGACATTTAAACCTCCAGTACAGAGTGACTAAGACAAAGAAGAGTAATTCTATAGGAAGTGTTTGGACCACACTAAAATCTTGCTCTCCACCACGTGGCCAAGTCATGCCCTTCTTCACTTCTGTTTTTTAAATGACCCCATGGCACCAGGAGCTTTGAGAAAACCTGAAAGGTAAATAGTACACTGAAAAATTTCATATTGACAATTTTTTCCCATTGAATCCCAAATGTTTTTAAACTTTCATGGAGCTTGGCACTGAGTCACTAACCTGCTGAGGCAATTATGCAAGCCAAAGTTGTCTTAATTGCGCTTCCTCAAGCATATTCCCTGAGCTCCAATTAAAAAATAAAAAGAGATGCTGAGAAGCCATGTCCAAAATACTTAAATCTGAATAGCCTAAAGCGAACATCTAAATACATGTCTAGACAAAAAAGGTGGTCTTGTTTCCAAACCTACTGCTGTAAGGCCTGCAATTGGGAAGACTCACATGCAATTTCTCTATTTGTTTCTTCTGTCTAGGAAAAACAAATTTTTAGAAATAGCTTGGCAGAGTGCTTTATTTTTGACAGCTCCAGTGTGCCCCACAAAGTAAGAACTATAAATAAGAAAACACAAAACCCACAAGCTCTGTGAAGGAGAAAATGTGAAGCATTATGGAACTTGGGGATTCTAAAGGTTCAGAATTGGGCGTGTGCCTGTGGCTCATCCGAGAAAGTCAACAGAGCCTGACTGGGGAGAGCTTCAAGGCTTGAGATTGAAATATTATATAGGATCCGCTTTCAGCAGTCCAAAAGGGGGGTCTACCTGTCAAGTTCCATAGAAGCATCTTAATCAGGCACAGCCTGTTTGGTTTGGGTGGTTTTTAACATCCATTTCTGTTGCAGTGAGGGCTGTCAGTCCCACCCAGCTCTGAACGAGGCCACTCTCACACATTGGTCTGGTGAAGATGTTGACTGGATCTGCTCTGGAAGGAGGGACCATGCTCAGACACTGGAGTGAAGCTGGGTCTCAGAGGCTCTCAAGAACCAATTCTGACACGTTCTACCTCTGCAATGGTTTTTCTTTTGAGTGAAAAGGCCAATGCAGCACTCCAGTCAGGGTGCAACCATCCAGGGAAGATCCCCCAAATGAGACACCAACATTCCTTTCCTCCCTCACATTTCCTTGGGGCTATCTGGGAAAGGAAGGGTGAGATCTAATTCTGCAGCAGACTCTACCAGAAGCAGCAGAGATAGAACACTGCAATCAGTTATTTTAGACACAAGAACAACTTCTTGCCTGCTCTTGCAAGTACCACAAATTTCCTTCCTTACAATAAGTCCCATTTCTGTTATTTTCCCGTGAAATTCAGCTGCTCATCGAGCTCCCAGCAGCAAGCTCCCACTATAATTTAATTAAAAGGGCAGTAGCTAAGTTTCACCATATGCAACTGCCAGATGCAATCACTGCAGTTGGAGTCTAAAGGCGAGATTCCTGCATGTACTGGAGCGTAGTTTTATAAGTGATGAAAGCTGTCACTTATGTCACAGATATTGCTGTAATGCATGATGATATTACAGTTTCAGCAGAAGTAAAATATATTAATAATACATTCTGTGAAAGCATTTACAGCAAGTGAGTTTGGAATACAGCGTTTCAAACGTTTCTCTTGCAACTCCCTATTTATACATAAAGTCACTTCAGATATATTCCATTAGTCTGTGTACTGTGCCTGGCATTATACAAGCTCTCACAGCCAATTTTAATCCTTCCAAAGTAGGAGGACTGAAAGACACAACTAATTAGGGAGAAACCAAAACAGAACAGGAACCCTTCACTACTTAGGGTTGTAGGAATAGGGAATGCTGCATGAGAAGCACCTAGAAATTGTGCATCTCTGGAGGAGACTTTGCTGAATGCCTTTTAAAAGCCCATCAACCAACTCAGGAAAGTTTTCAAATATTCTTAACAAAACACAATGAAGAGTGATAACCTTTAAATCATCCCAGAATAACTAAATAGAAGAAGCATATATTGGGTGTGAAACACCATTTCAAAAGATCAAAGTAGAAGTTAATTCTTCCATCCCTTGTCCAGCTCCCTTCACGAGGACTTCAGAAGAAAAGAGATCGGGCTATGGTATAACTATGTCAAGATGATGAAGAAAGTTAATTAAAATGTATCAGGATTTCAGGACAGGAGTCTGTCACCGCATGAACTGAAAGCAAGCGTGACATAGAAACCAGCTTGTTTTCCTACAAAATAATATTGGCTTCAGCCTTGCAATCAGCACTGGGCTCCATTTACATTTAGGTAACGTTCCTCTTGCCAGGAGAGTTATTATTCACTTCTGAGATCAGAATTACCTTCTTACAGTACAGTAATAAGACAGAGATTGCTTTAGAAAAAACCCCCACAACAATTAACCCCAGCATTCCAAGTAGATGTAATACCCTGATTAATTACCAGCAGCAATTCATCATTACCAGCACTGCTGTTTACCATGCACGGACTCTGCTCCTCCAGCGCTTCTCCCTCCACGGTTCCTTTCCCCACGGAAGCCTTGGGATTGCAGCAGCCACTGCTGAGCTCCCAGCCAGCCACAATCGCTGCTGGAAGCAGCTGCAGCCCTCTGAGAGCCTGTCCTGAGAGCCCCAGCGCTGCCACTGCTGCCCAGGACAGGCCACCAGCTCCAAGAGCGGTCCTGGCACAGCCCGGAGCCAGGCAGGGCCTAGCAAAGCCCGGCTTTAAACCCGGCTCAAAGAGCTGTCCTGGCTAACGCGCCCAGCCTGACCAGCAGAGCCACGGCTGAGGCACAAAATGAGAAGGAAAAAAGGCTCTAAAGCTGGTCCAGCACAAAGTCCTCAGAGACAAAAGGGTGAGAAAGAAGAGTTGCTCAGAGGGGGTACGGTTCTGAACCGGCAAAATGGAGTCACTGAGCAAAGATATTTCAGCACAATCAGTAACTGAGGGAAAAAATTTAACATTAAGCCTCTCCACTTCAAATATTCCTCTAACATAGCAGAATAACATCTGTTACAAAATATAGACTTTTTTTCTAAGAACTACAGAATAATCTGGATGCAAAATTCAGCCAGTAGCAGGATTTTTTCACTCTGTATTTTACACAGTGCAAAACTCCCAACAAGGCATTCCATAAGAATTTCTTTTGGATGTGAAGAATGCTGATCACTGATCTTCCCAAAGGAGTGAGAAGCATGGGAATTCCACGTGGAGAAGAAAATTAAACTTCTCTTTCCTCCTACCCTAAGGCCCATTCCAATTCTTGCCTCTCAGGCCTCAGCACTGCTGCTATTTGCTTTGCTGCTATTTTTCATATATTCTCAAATATTTTCATTTGTCTCTCTTATCTCCGTGATTTCTACAACTCCACAACTCTGGTTTTATATTGCTTCCACTTGAGAGCAGCTCTGCAAACAGCTAAAAAATGCAAGCAACCAGGACACCTGCCCCATTACAGACAAGACTCCAGACAACTCAGATCTAGACAGGAGGAATAAACCAGGCAGGATGGCACAGTGGACAGAATTGCCACAAAAATCCTCATGCTTTTATCTCTACATCGTCACTGATGTCCTTTCTCCCTCTTGTTTCTTCACAAGCATTGATGAACTTATCAACTTCAGGAAAAAACCCAAAAGCCAACAAATGGGACAGTAGCAGCCTCATGTTGTTCAAACTGGGAGAGCTGGCAAGGCATGAAAACAAGAAGTTTTGGTGCCCTACATGTGTTGGTGAATTGTTCAGAGAGAATACCTGGAACAATAGCAGCTTTAAGGGATAAATGGGTATGTCAGAAACAGAAAGGCAGGGAGGAAAAACTACTCCTTGCTGTGCAGGCATCTCATCCACAACAGAAGATACACAACGACCAAAGAAATACAGTTTTTTCAATCACAAGCAAAAAAAGCACCTTATTTACTGAGGGGGAATAAAATATTTGCATTTTTGTTCCGATGGTTTTGTTTATCCTGGCCTTGGAGGCTTGTGGCTATTGAAACATCACTCTTGGCTCACCATGGACAGAAGAGCTCAGTTCAGAGTCCAGCACTCAAGCTGTGCCTGGAAGGTGGAATCTGGCCTTGGAGCTCACTTGTGTGCTCGCTGTTCAAGCCTCATTGGTTTGTGTTTATGGGAACTGACGCTGTTCCAAGTACCCACTCCATGATGAGCCATTTAAACACCACATGGAGGGAGCTGAATTCGTCTTAATCTCGCTTATTCTCCCACACAGAGGCGTTTGCATCATGTTAGACCTGACTGTAAATGCTGCAGCAATTGCCATGGACAGGAGCAATCACAAAGCACTGGAGGAACAGAGCACTTGTGCTGTGCTCTGCTGGCTCACATCTCCACAGCCTCCCCCAGGCTCCAGGAACACACTCATCTTGTGTTGTACAGAGGCTGTTTGGGGGTTTTTTTTTGGTTGGGTGGTTTGGTTTTGTTTTAAGGTTTTTACAATTTGAAAACTCCAATACCTTAAAGAAAGGAATTGAATCACTTCCAACAGCCAGAATGGAAACTGAAGGTTGAGACCTCACTGTCCCCCCTCCTCAAAACAAACTGCCTTTTTTCCAGCAAGCCTCAGGTGTTTTCATTAAGGATTTCTTATGGCAAGTTAATCTTAATTCTACCTTTTGTCAGAGAGACTGTGACACTACTCCTGCTTTTGTATGACAAGCTATGATTCACGTGCGTCCAATATTTTACACCGGTGGGTAACATACACACTTATTTAAAATTAGGTTAATCTTTTTAATGAGCGTGGCTTTCCAAACTAAGTAGGCCAACCTGAAATCTTGTGCCTGTCTATAAGATCCCAATTTTCAAGCTTTCCACGGGTTATCTGATTTTTAAGTCTAAATTAAGTTGTCAAATAGGCAAGGTGGACAGCTGCACCTCAAAGCAACAAATTCAGGCCCAGTTTGTGCCAAGCACGTCCATTAATATAGTCACAGAAGAAAAAATATTTTCATTTTCAGTCAATCTGTCTCAGCAGCAAACTCATTAGGCAAGGAGCAGGCAGAACGCCTTGCCTCACACAGACCTCCCGGAGCTGGTGCAGCTGGATGAGAAGCAGGGCCCAATTCACACACATTTTTTTAAGTCAGTCACCACAGGACAGTTATGCCACTGCATCCAAATACACCCCCAGGTGTAAATGGGCAACAGCTCATCTCTCCTGGCATGAAAACTGTGCTAATCCTTGAGGCAGCATGCAGAGATCAGCTGTGACCACCTCTGTCTCATGATCACCAGGTTTATCTGGGACACATGGGACACTAAAACTATGGCTGACCCACTTCAGAGCATGAACTCATCCACCTGAAGTTAGTTTCAGGTTTATTTTTTCTTTGTTTAAATTCATCCATGGCAGCATACACAGAATTCTACCACCTTGAATGAAGAACAACACTGAGGTGTGTTGTTTGAAGCAGTTAAGTGCCCGTGTAGAGGTGACAGCAGCTCCACTCTATCAAGTGTCCGATCCCAGGGGACATTCAGTGGATTTCTGCGCTTGAAGAGCAAACAGCAACCAGCTGAGACATCAGTGCTTGTTTCCATAAAAATATAGGAAAGCCAAGAGCAGAAAACATCCAACCTTCACCAGGAGCCATCTCTTTTCCAGCTCCCAAAGCCCACAGTAACCAATGCTATTAATAATGGACTAAAAGTTCACTACATTTTTTTCCCCAAAACTACATTTAAACACTTGACTTTAAACAATCCAGTCTTCACCACAGAGTTGGAATTTTTGTGTGCTTACTGTGGCTCCTAAATACAATTACTAGTGATGTCAGACATGGCCACACACTTGCCCAGGCAAGACTCAAGTTTATGTCTCTATATAGCCAGAAATTAATAGCCTAACACTTGTTTTCCCATGATTCACAAGTTTTCAGGAATTGTTACAATGTACTAGGAGGGGCAATGAACAGCCTAATAAAATACTGGATTACGAAAACTCTTAGTACAGCAAGACTTGCAAACACACTTATCACAGCTGTAATTACAAGCCTGAATGGCCACAGCTGATCCTTAACCTCAAACACTTTTACACTCCCATTCAGCCAGTTTTGCATTAGGGAAAAAAAATCTTTACTGTGGCCTTATTAAACAAACATTTCCTTGTGCTCACTTTAAAGGTCCTACTCGTTTAACCTGTCTTATATAGAAAGAGCCAAACCATGACATTACAAAATTAGAGCTTAACTGCGTCAAAGTCCTCAGGTTGTTCAGATTTCCAGAGGTCTTTTTGCTCAATTGTTTCAGGGAGGGAACTGGGACCATATTTACCTCCTATTTGACATTGGCAACTCCCCACTCCCTCCCTCCAGGAACTGCTGAGATGACTTTATCCAGGAATCCAGAGTAGAATTTTCCCCCTGTAATGTCCCGATCAAACTGTGGATATTGCTGTGTATTTATCTGGATTATGATACTGTCAAAGAGGTCAAGGTGTGTACTGTGGGGAGAAAAGCTTACATTTGGCAGGCACTCAAGCAGTGCCTTTCAAAAACCAGGAGTATTCCCTATGTTTAAGTAATTTTCCCCCAGGACTGAGAGTGACACAGCCTGGCTGTGAATTCTTTAGGGAGGGTGTTGGTGTTTGTTTTTTAACTGGACTAACAATGATGCCAGTTGAGGTAGCCAAGTATGAAATTAATATGGATTTAAAAGCTCAAACTTGGCCAGTTTGGGAATGTTTTATTTCAGTCCCTCTCTTTGATATCAATCACAGAGGAAGAAGAAAAAAGGCATTAAAATACTGTTCTGATTGTGTACACACAGTGAATGGGACAAGCAGAGTTTCGAATTGGAGTAAGAAAACATCAGGCCAGACTTAAACAATAGAATTTTGCTGGCAAACACAAGAAAGTTTGCCTGGGGAGGTCTCTACCCATATCCACTACATCCCATGGTTTTGGTTCAATGATTTTGGAATTCTTTGCCAAAGCAGGCCAAGTAAGGTTCAAATCTCTGTTCTGTGTCAGGGATGGAAACACCAAAGTAGCCCCTGTTTTATGTCTGGCAGAGGAACCTCCTCAGAACCCCAGTTCTGTTCACTGTGCAGCTCTGATTTTATTTTTAAAAAACTGAAAAATCAGAATTGTTTTCCCTTGGCTTAAACTGACATGACAAAAATAATTTGAGCTACTCAGAAAATGTTGTGTGTTTAGCTGCTTGGTCCATAAGTGGAAAAAAGCTAATTACACAACTCATTTAGGCATTTAATGTCCTGGGGCCAAATCACTCTGTGTCCACAGAAAGCATTAATAAACATGGCTTATCTCACTTTCTGGAAGTTGTGATTACCATTTTTCAATAACTGCAGCTATCAGCAGCACTGCACCTCTCCCACCTCACGAAACTGAACCCAAGCAGCAAAGCCTATTTGAATTCAGCTCAAATGCGAATTTATTGGGAACATGCTCTCTTTTTGTTCCTGTGTACAATGTCAGAATTCAGGGCTGGATTTCTCCAAGTGCAGCACATCAGGGCTCAGCTGGGAACAAACAGGAGCAGCCAAGCACACGAGATCAAATAAGCCTCGAGTTTGATGCCTAAATGGGAAGTAAATATTTGAGGGTAAAAAAAACAAGAACACAAAATAAGCCTGCCTGCTCTTTTTCAGAATTGTTACATCTTAAATCTATCTGTAGAAATGGTCCACTTTGCATTTCAGCTAGAGAACACACAAGAAATATTTAGGAAGTTTCTTTTATGGAATAAAAACCATCATAGTACTGAGTATTTATAGTCCAAATCCCATTAACATCAACTGAAAGACACTACAATATTTTGCATATATGGCATTATTATATCACATATATATGCTTTCAGTCATATATGGGTTACTGATATCCCACTCTTGAAATGTCACCAAGCTGTTGGCTCCCATTCAACACCAACCAACTGCCTCTTCCTTGTTCTGCAGACAGACAAAATAATTGTAAATTGGTAGCAAACCCTCATATTTCCATTATGAGTGAAAGTGAAGGGATTCCCAGAAAGGAAACAAAATGAGTTTTTCATGCCACACAGACGTGATGGTTACAGCATAATGTAACATATACAGGTGAGCTTCATGAATTATGTGATAAATTATCTTCAAATGTACTTATTCCAACAAAATAGACATAGTCCAATAAAAATATAGTAAAAAAAAATACATATCACCAACCTTTTATGTGCTTTGTTTGATACAGAACATGCTGGCAACTCAGAGTGTAACACAGGAAGGTCTAAATACCAATTTACCCAGTAGGTAGTGCCTGCAATCCCTGTCTGCATTACCAAATTGTGACAGGAATTTTTAAAGGCATTTTTACCACATAAAGGCCACTGCTGAGATGACCACGCCAGGTCCTTTTCCTAGAAACTTCTTAAAACTTAAAGTGGTTCATCCAATGTATGCACACAAGATTAGCTCAAGGTTAAGTCTTATGCTTTGAACAGTTTTTCAGATGAAAAATATTCAGATTTTTACTCAAACACGAGAAAGAGATCCCATTCCCACAGACACCATGAATCTCAGGTGAATCCGTTTCAGATTTCACACTGCTCAGGCCTAGAAATATCCCAAAGCAAACAAAAAAAATGAACTAACAAGAAAAAAAATAAATTATTTCCCTAAGCATTTCCATAGCTTGCATAAAGACATCAATTACCATAGCTTGTCTTCTAAATTAATGATTCACAGTGATGGATTATTCATGCAAGTCGGCCAGCTGAACATTATACTTTGACTCTGGGGAGAAAGTATAGCATGTCTTAATTAACTAGATTTTGTATAAGCCAAAAGATACCCAGGAAAACTCTATTTCTCTAGTCAGCCAGGTAAAATGTGAGCAAACAGAGCTAATGGTAATTGAAATATGCAAAAATCTTCCCTAGTCTCAGAATCCATATTTAAAGTGAACTAGCAAGAGCACATTGCCCCAAGTGAGCTCTGTAAAATAGATCCAAATTGCCATTTTGTTGAATGAACTGACTTCAGATCTGCTCCGTTTGAGCGTGAAAAAGATGGAAATTTCACATTAATATGCTGCTTCCTGCCTAGGCACAACCTTGCAAGGCTTCAGTGATGGCACAATTTCTTGTTTCAAAAGGATATCAAGTATTTTCTTGACTGAAACTCAACCCAACACTGAAATCTTCAATGAATGAATGATAGGTTATTGTTCCAAATACTCTCCAAATGAATGCTGTGCTCTAATGGCCTCCTTGAAAATACATAACATTTATGTGTTTTGCAAGTGTATTGATGCTCTTTATTACTTTGATCAGGATGGTGCAAAATACCCTTACAATTCCAACAATATCTGGGATTTGCACTTATTTGCTTTCAAAGTGTTCTTCAGTCATTGCATTGAAGGATTTACAAAACAAAAATGGGAAGACCATGACAAATGCTGCAATTTATCCTTCAAGTAAGTAATAGGAACGATCTAGTGTCTCTAAAAATCTATACCAAGCTGCTGTGAGACAGCAAAGATCACCATGCCTGATGAATTACATGCCCAGCTAGTTGCTTGCATGGCTTATATACATTGAGGTTGTTAAAAGTATTAATCACAGGCAAGGAAACCTTTACCTTTAACAAACTAACCCCAGACGCTTCACAGCCATTCATGGATTTTATTTTATGAGTATGGAAAGTCTTTTTTCATTTTATACTGGAGAAGTGTAGGTTAAGCAAAGATTAAGTGACTTGTCCACTTCCCAAAGATCTAAAAACAAGGAAGTTTTTTCCCTTCTTCCATTAAAACTGTCCTATCCATTGGCATTACCTTCTCTGAGCTCCTGGGATAATCCCAGAGCCTTTGAAAGCAAAAATTTAATTTTGTCCTTGCTCTCTCAGTGCTTCAGCAATATTTCCAGGGATTCTTCCAAAGCCCTACACTTCCTAAGGAATTAAGTAATAATTCCAAGATAGGATAGTTACATAGATAAGGATTAGGAAAGGATGGTGCAAATCAATTTAATTAGTCTCTACCAATGCTGAGATGACAAATAGTGGGAACACATTATTATACCTCTATCTCCACAGGGCTTTCACTACAGGTAATGATGATCCTTATGAGAGCCAGCTCCTTATAACAATTCTTACATGCAGATTTGAATTTATGCTGCTTTTCTCCCCTTCCAAATATGACATGTCCTCGTGTTCTTCTTGGGAAATATGCTTCCATCACTTCAAGAACTTGTTTTCATTGTGACTGAGTGAAAGCTTGTCCCCTTGCAGCTGAAGGGTATTTTGCTGTCACTTCATATATGGGGACCTGCTATCTGTTATGGCAAATCCACAAGTGCACTGTGTTTTAATACTGTATGCACATTTGCCTCCCTCACATTTCTATATGATAAACCACTAATGGCATTTTTTGCTTCATGCATATCATCCCCTCAAAACAGATCTACTTACAGTCAATTTGATTCTTACTCACTGTCATGGGTATCTTATATACCCTGCTGCTCCATATTCCCCGTAATTAAATGTTTCTGCTTGCTTTTTTTCTGATATTTGTTTTCCTTGGTATCTTCCCATATATCTAATATCCTGCTTTCTTTAGTATTTTAACAGAGGCATGGTAGAAAGAGCAGATGGAAACTGTCAGCTACAGACGGTGCCAAGTAGGTTCTGAGCAAGTGGAGACTCCGAAAGCTCTAAAATCCCCAGGGGGTTTGGTGATAGAAGGACATTCCCAATACCTCAGAGATGCGGGGAGGAATAACCCAAGGCACTGTCCTGCAGGCAGCTGGGAGCAAGCAGAGCTGGTGCCTGCAGTGAGAAGTGAACTGGGGAGCTGCAGCACAGGACACCGGGAAGAACAACACGAACAGTTACAGCTATAAAACACCACAAATACAGCTCTGCATCCTTGCAGCGGCGTTTTCAGGAGGCAGAAGTCAGGAGCCCTGGAGGTGAAAAGCAGCAGAGATTTGTGAGCACACGCTGCAGGAGCACAGAGCACTGCGGGCACAGCAGAGGAGAGAAGAGCACTGACAGGGAGATCCTTAGGGCGGGCCTGGGCAGGAGGGAGGGGAATAAACCCGGCCAGGATCAACCTGGCCAGGGATAAACCCGGCCAGGGATCAACCCGGCCAGGGATCAACCCGGCCAGGGATCAACCCGGCCAGGGATCAGGAGGGAAGGCCCAGTTCAGACGCAGAGGAATGACCCGAGGCAAAGGCAAAGCAGCCCTCCCAGACTTTCACTATTACCACTGGGGACGACACATAATCCCCTATCTGTCACACTTTAGTCAACATTACTGCAGGATGGAAATGAGATCACAGCAACCACAGAGCAGGGCAGTGCTGGATTAAAGGGTTCAGCTCTGCGTCTCCCAGGTTTACATTCCAACTGCTGGATGCCTGCTCTTCCTAACACTTGGCTGGTTTCTCTTCAGAGATTCCCAGACACTGCTGTCCTCTTCTGCCCAGCTCCTCTGACTGCAGATCCCCACCACCAGCTCCCCTGGACAGAGAGAACCAGGAGAGCAGAACCCTGGGACTGGACTAATCACAACCAGAGTCCCTTGGCACAGAAAAGAGAAGCTGCTCCACAGCACACGCAGCCATGAAACGAGATCTTATTTGTCACACTAGACCAAGGAGGTGTAGCAGGCACATCAAGCATTAATCTAAAACTCTTCTGTCATCTTCAACTCAAACATCAGCTTTGTCAAGTGTTATCTGAACCCTTATTTTAGAAGTGTGGAGTCAGCTTTGCTTTTTAAATTTTTTTTTTATCAAAACCCCACCTTCTGCCTCTAATGTTACTGTGAATAAACAATGTTACTTTAATAAAGAGGTTTTTATTCACCATATGCAATTGCACATGCTTTTAAAGATAAAATAGAATTACTACAGTGTTTTAAAAGTCCATATCCAGTTTAATAAGAGACTAGTTTATTCCTCTTTAGTACTTGTAAGAGTCATTAGACATCTTTCAACTCCCACTAATTACTTTGTTTTTGGCAGACATTACTGTTTCCTCCTCCTGCTTTTTTGAATAAATCTGAAATTAACAAGTCAATAAACTGACATATTTACAGTAAAAATAACTCGGCTCCCCTGTCTTCTTCCTCCCACTTCTCATAACTCTTAGCAGATGAAAAGGTCATCATTCACCTACAGGCTTTACACACACTCGTGGGGACTTGGGCACCTTCCCTTTGCATCAACCTCATCTCCAGCTGAAGACCTGATATTGCACTAAACTGTTCCTGTCGTCTTAGGTTTTGATTAATTGCTTTAAATAGTTTAGAAACTGGAGCAAATGCTTCTTTTGAGAAAAAGATATCTGAGAGAGAAAACATGAGTTGCTTCAGTGAACTCCAATTGCTGTGTGAAGTACACAGTCATTAAATGCTCCAGGAGCTGCTTTAATTTAAACGTGGAAAGAAAAGCATCGGAAAAGGGCAGTTTTGGTGTACCAATTAAAAAATGATGTCTTAAATCTTTAGACCTTTCCTTCCAGCTCCAACTTACGTAACTGAGATGTATGGGGACAAAACTAGGGCAGCAAACATCACCTCAGACATGGAGAGAGCTCCCAAAGCCTGGCACTTTGCTGCTGTGCCAGGGAAGGAGGCAATCTCCAGTGGCTGAGTGATGCTGAGGAGTTCCGACAGGCTGTCTTTGGCAAAGCACCCACGCTCTTAACACTACCTTGACATGCCAAGGGCAGTTAAAAAAAATCACAGTGAGAAGTCGATGTCCAAGTTCTCCAGCTCACTCCAAACTTGCACAGGAGAACCAAGGCTGGAGAGGCACTGCTGCTCAAACAGCACCAGATGCAAAATGCAACTGGTGAGCACTGTTTGGGCATTTTGTCTTATTGCAAAGGTAAACAAAGCACTTGCTTTCTGTGCTATCTGAGCAAAGTTCTCAGAACTGCAAAAGCAAAACAAAGCCTTTAGTGCGCTGTTCAGAAAGGAGAACTGTCATTTCCTTTTTAACCTTTCTCAGACAAGGAAATCCCCCCAAACGGGAACTGCAGCTCTTCCACAGTCTGGGGAGATCCTTGCTGGCTCACAAGTGCTTGGTTTGTACATTTGAGACATCCCCCTGCACATATGGCACAGCTTCAGTTTTGATTCTGATGGGATAGATCTTTCTAGAAGCAGCACATTGTCCATTAGGCCCATCGAGCCATCACAGGGTTAGAATTGTCAGACACACACAGCAGAGAAGAAACAGAGAGCATTATTAAGCAATTACTTCTTTAGCTGTAATGATGAAAGACTTCAGGGCTGAAGTACATAAAGTACATAAATTAGTGCAAAGACAGCCAGCCTATAAATTGGAAGCTATTTGGGTAAAACTAAATACAACCACATTGTTTTAACTTTCTTCTTCTAGATAGTAAATTAGTTGTCATTATTGATTCTTCCTGAAGGAAAAGTCTCAAGGTCTGCAAAAATATTTCTCAAGAATTATCATAATATTTAAACACTGAACTAAACCAAAAAATCCTTTACAACACACGAGGTCAAATCTCATTAACCCAAAAGCCATACACACATTTAACTCATTAGCTTGTATGAATAAGAAATTTCCTCTTTTCCCATCTCACAGCTACAGCTGCTCTGCAATGACTCCAAAAGCCCAGAAAGGACATGGATAACTCACGCAGCTTTTATCACATTAGCCATGGTCTGCAGTTCTCATAACCATTAGCTTTGAAGTGTATTAAACAAACCAGAACACGACCTTAGAGCTGATATTTTAATCACACCACATCAGAACAATTCTTTATCACAGATATTTTATTAAGGCCACCAAATGCGATGCTACTGAGAACTGCCCAAGACACAAGCAGGCAAGGAACTGTTCTCACCTGACTTTATTGCTAAAGACCTTCCCCAATATAACCTTTCCAGTGACTGCATGAAGGCAGTTACTTTATTTATTTACACCATAAATAATCACATTCTTAATGGGATCAGTGCATCCTCACATCCCTGTCATTTTGTGCTGCTTTAAACACCAAGTACAGAGCGAGAGTAACTGCAAAACTTCACAGTTATTCCTGAACTATGGGATTTATTTTTTTGTCTGGAAGTGGCTACAGCTTTATGTCCAGGACTATTTCACAAAGAAGTTTACTGAAAATGCGTCCTCTTGTCAATTCAATAATTCAAGATTCAGAATGTATTTCCTCTCCTCCTGCAGGAATACATGGTATGTTATTTCCCCCACCTCCAAGTTCTGCTCATGTTTAATCATCCAGTTCACAAGACCATGCTGGAAAGACACGAATTAAACTCAAAATTTCTAAAGAGGCTTCCAAATTTAACTACTCTGCTTTTTCATACACACAAAGTATGTATATATTCATAAAGACTCATTTATCACTAATTACAGCTGACTATACAGACATCTTTCCCTACCATCTGCCCATTATACTGCATCGGAGATATGCAAGTGTATATAAAACAGAGAAAACCAAACATTAACTTTTAAAACCATGCTTACACACCAATTTTTAACGTTATTTTGAACACACAGCTCAATTCAGATAAGGACAGCCTGAAAACTGGGTATAGGACAGATGTACCCTATATTAATTCAGCCTGTGCTTTACACAGACAGAATAATGTCTTGCCCACACAGAACACAAATTGCTAGAAATTATTTTAAAAGGTATTGAGGCATGCCAAAAATGTGTCTTCACTGATGACAAGCAACCAAAAAACAAATTTGAAATTTTGAGAGATAAACCATTAGTTGGAAAAGCCTTTAAAGAGCGGGGAGTAGCCAGATCTTGCTGTGAAGAATTCCACCAGCAGTAGCCCATTTACACTGCTACATTCTGTGATACGCAAGGTTATAAACTGAACTAAGCTACACATAAATACAACACTTACATCAACAGCAGAAATTTCAAGAGAGTTATTACAACAATAGTTTTCCTAGAACTGTTCACCCCTGAATATCAAAGCAGATGAGTGACACGTTCATGAATAACTTTCATCTACATGTGAGCAAATCACTGACAATGGCAGATGAGGAGACAAACTCAAAGCAAATTCAAAAACCCCAACTCAAACTGGACTAGAGGATGTGAAAATACAGGATAGACAGGCTCATGAGGTCAAATTTTGGAACTCATGACTGCATTTAACAGGAAACTTCACAGTGCCACAAGCCTTCACATTATATTACATCTGAGGCTGCCCTGTGTAATTCTGTAGACAACCCACACCTTAAAAAAAAGCCATCAACCGTTCCTGCTCCCTCCCTTCCCTCCACAATTATTCCGCAGCACACTGAACCAAGCCAGAGTAATTGTAAAAAATACAATGGATCTAAAATAATAAAGTGTGACTCTGGTCCAAGCCTCGTGGCTTAAAAACAAAACAAAAAACCCCCCAAAACTCCAACCAAGACCTGACAGAATCTGGAAAAGTATCACAAAATTGATGCAAGGGGATAACAATCTGTCTTAAGTTTTAGCAGCTATACGACTGCAGCTCTGTAGCTTTATTTAAAACATACTAATTTCACTGAAAGGCTAAAACACCATTAAACAGACATTTGGCTCCATCTATGCCACAACATTTTGCTAAACACCTCTCACCTACACAGAATGGCGTCATTTTCCATTAGACTAAGTCACCAGATCACTCCAAGAACGAGGAGAGAACTGAAGAATCTGGGCTCGAAAGTGATTAACAGCACAAAACTCATACACACTGTGCAGGTTTTAAGCAGCCCTCTAATACCAGGATGCATATTTGATATATGGGAGATCATCCATGGATCTGATTAAAACAAAACAAGGTGGCGTGGAAAGGAGAAAATTCACACGTGTGATGATGTGTAACAACCCAAGTGCCGTTTTTTCCTATTTTTTCCCCACTCCGTGTCCTTGGTCAGCCCTGAAGAGGATGTGGGGATGGGTAACACACACGGACACCTGCACATCGTCCGTCTGCTCCCACCGGCACCAAACTCTTCCCACCCTGCCACCAGCACTGCAAGAAGTTACAGCCAAAGCCTGACAAGTTTAATGCTTTAGCTGTTCATTCCCACGTTCGCATTGGGGAATTCGTGCGCCTTAACGTCAGGTAATAGCGATCAGCATTTTTTAAAAAAAGTGAGCCTTAACAGCGATACATCAGAAATGCAAATTCGAATCTAAAACTGAGTAGATGCTTTAATATTGATATTAAATTTTAATCGCTGAGCTATTTATGCAATGTAACTTAAAACTTCGAACCTTACAGCTTGCTAGGAGCAGAATTACCCCAAGAAATAACGCACAAGTTTGGTTCTTTTGGCGGCCAGCACCGGGGCGCACGCACGGACTGCGCCGCGCCGAGCGAGCCGCCAGGACGGGGCTGCCGCGGGCGAGAGCAGCCGCTCACAGTCGGGCTCTGGGAGGCCAGCCGCGGGCTGGGAACGGCCGGAACGGCCACAGCGACCCGCGAGACACCGCGGGCGGGCTCCGGGGCACGGCACCGCCACTTTCACTGAGCACAACTCCGGCTGGAGCGCTCCGCCGGGGCGCGGGCTGAGGGCGCCGCAGCTCCGGGGCCGGAGAGCGAGCTCGTCCCTCCCCCGGCCGCCCGCAGGAGTCGAGCGAGCTCCTGAGGGTGCTCTGGGCTTGCCGGTTATCCCACGCTGGGGAAGCAGCCCCGATGCGAA